>WUAP02144734.1:0-11687 GCA_015163945.2 Stichodactyla helianthus | reverse complement strand
ATCTACAATATCTGCAAACAAGAAAGGTTCCATTACCTCAACGAAATGTGGTGACAGCAGCGCCCATGCGCGCATTAAGTGTAATAATGGCCGGTTAGGATTGCGGGCGCTTCTTAACATGACGTCAGCCAGCCTATATAGATGCAGTGGGGTGTAATTCGAGGATTGTTGGCTGTTATTGACGGGTTGGGCGGATGGTGGCGCTTGCATCAAGGTAGCGTCCAAAGAACTTCCAAATAATTGCTTTTGGGACGCCTGGATAAGAGACTGTTAAGAGAAAAATGGTAATGAGGCATCTCTCTGTAATCGAATATCTTTTATGAGTCCGACCACTTATCTAAATAGCGACCATCTTTATTGACACACCAAAATTCTAAAGTGACAACTCAAGTTGCTAACTGTCTTGACTGACCACCTCTGTTGATCGACCACTTCTGTTGGCCGACCACCTCTCTTGATCAACCACTTCTCTTGACCGACCATACATCTTTCTAGTTCACTAACTACATCTACCATGCAAATATTTTCCTGTTGTCAGAGCTTTATTATCTTACCTGCATGAAAGACAACAATGCATTGATATTAAGAGTGTTGGCAGCGTGCTCAAAGAGTCGATCAACGGCTGCCGACAGGGCGAAGATAGCACGAGACACATCAGCAGAGCTCAGTATCCCTCCATTAGTACTTGACTGGTCCGAAGCATGAGATGAGTCACCATTAGGAGAGATATCGCCGTTCAAGTACCCTGATATGCTTGAGGAAGTAGAATCTGAGAGCGGTGAGAAGTGTTCTCCGTTGTTACGTGGCGGATGATGCAAGGGGTCAAGACCACCATTATTGGATTGCTGGCGCTCTAACTCAGCGATGTATGAACAGCACCTGGACATCACGGGGAGAAAACATTCCAAAAACTTTTTTGGTAATTTGGTAAATGAAAAATAACGCTAAGCTCTTTATGGCACTTGTGTCCGCAGTTTTAGGATTTGAACGGAAATGAAGAAAGATTTCTTGCTGAGAGAACACGTCGAATACGTAGAAGAACTTTTAAAACATTTAGTTGGTCTCTGTGCATGTCCATATAACTTTGCGCACAAAGGTTTCGGTATTTTTTAAGTGTTGACAATCTATGAAATGACTTACGCCGTACGCCTAGCGTACAAACCCTAACTTTTCCTAATCATGGCCGATACTTTTATAAAAAAATGTCTTACCTGAAAACATGTTTCCAGCATTTAGGTGCATGGCTACCAAGCTCTACACCCACAGCAAGCAGCCCGTCCATACTCAGCACCTGAGCTGCATGTAGTTTCACCGGACCTGACGCCATCAACTGTCTGGCGCGTTTGGCTGCTGACCCTTCCCCTCCACAGGAGGCGTTTGCTAGTAAAGCCAACACCAGCTCACAGCGTGTCTGAATCCCCAGGGTACACGAGAGTCGAGCTGCTCGCCGCAGTCCGTCAAGACTCAGGCAGATTGTGTCTCGTTCTCTGTTGTGATCTCGTTGTTTAGACTCGCCGCCCAACATCACGGCGATACTGTTGCTCCCACCCATAGCTGGATAAAAGATTAAAAATTACATTACTAACTTAAAAATGACTACAAATTAAGTATTTCTGTGTCTAACCCTCCCTTAGGTATTAGTCACGTGTTCTCACCTGACGCGGTGGTTTCCAAGGGCAACGACAACACCTCGAGTACTGAATCCCATGTAGTCAGTAACACTCGACGACCAAACTTCGTGCCTTCTCTCTTGGCTGGAGTCATGTGACTTGGTTCTTGCTGACGTAAAAACATATCGTTACCAGTCTCCTTGTCGGCGTTGAAGATACTCTCAGATAGAAGACTTACAAGAGCTCGGTTAGTACTCGAGTCATTGAGCTTGTAACCAGCTTTGCCAAGAATGTTGTAAGTGGTCACTAAACGATAGAGCTCTCCGAGCCACACCGAAGAAAGGCCCACCATGACCCCACTGTCAAGGATACTATCTACAAACTCTTTCTGTTCAAAGGAAATAATAATGCACGCAATTAAAAAATAAACAACTACAGAGTAAGTAAAGATTCCGCTCATCAAACCCTGCTCGACCTGGCTTCAATGACACGGTTTGAGTCGGCTTATTTATCTTCTAATAAATAAATAATAATGACAATACATCTCTGTTGGTATACCTGTGTTAGTGGTGGCTCCATGGTCTGTTTCTGGTAATGTCCATTCTTTAGTAAGTTCAATCCCAACGCCAATGTTTTGTACACTGTTAAATACACCCCATCTGCGTTAAGGATCGGAAAGTGCGGATCCGAAGTCGCTCCTTCACCCGACTTTTCATCGACTAAATCCGATCTTCCCCGAAGAGTTCCGAAGTTTGGTACGTTTTTTCGCTTAAGAGCCATACACGTGACAGCCTCGCAGACGTCAGACGCAAACTGCTGCAGAGATTCATCAACAGCTGTTACATCATTAAGACTGAGAACCGAAGGAAGAATACCAAGAAGACAGCGAGCAAAATTCCGCGCTCCTTCTTTCTCGTTCTCTTCTACACTCCTCTTCACTTCGTTCGCCTTCTTCGCTGCTACAGGGACATTTTTTGGAGGGCTATGCGAGGCCTGATAACCCTGGGGGGCCTTGATTGTCCCACTCCTTGGTACATAAACGCCGTTAATTTTGACTTGTGAGCGCGGTGTGTTAGTTTTCTTGGCCTGTTTGGGTGGATCTTCTGTCTCTGGTTCCGAATGAGATTTCAGTAAAATTCCCTTTGGCTTCCCATTTTTTATTTCTAGTTTACGATCAAAATCCGACGCAGATTTCGTTCTCCTCAATATTGGCCGCGGACCCTTCACAGGTGATTTGTCTTCCTGGTTCGCTCTCTCGGCTCTTTCTTTAGCCTCCAGTTTGTTTGCTTTCGACTCAACGTATGTTTTCCTTCCAGATAATATTTCACTGGTTCTGATTTGGTTATCGTTTACTCTATTATCCGACCACAGGGCATCTTCCCCTGGCCGGGTACTCGGTCTAGACCGTGCACCGTCGCTTAGTCTTGGTATCATTGTCTTATTAAAATCTCCGGTATCGGGTTCCTTCTCGTTACTCCAGCCTCTACTAGAGGTCAACGCGGTCCAGGAATTGGATCGTTTTAGTGGTAGACCCAAACCCTTTCTAGAAGACTTGTAAGGTGATATATCTAAATCCGTTAAAGATCTCATTTCATTAAATCCCTGCTGACCGTCTGTGCTTGCAGGCTCATAGTTTTGAGATTCGTTACCAACTGACCCTCTTCTACGCACAAGGTTTGTTTTTGGTCTTGTCTTGCTTTCAAATGATGCAGATCGTCTGACAGTTGTTCGTGCTCCTCCTGATAGACTGGAGCCGATTTTACGTGGTAGGTTACTTCGACGTGGGATCCCTGTGCGTTGGTTGTTGGAGAGTATTGTTTGCTTCTCGTATGCTTCGAACATTGCGACCTCGTCTTTTGGTGCGAAGTGTACACTCTTGGGCTGCAAAGGTTGCATTGGTTTGTTGTCGATTTCTTCATCTGAAGATTTGATAATGGAAGGATAAATAGATGAATAGATAGATGGATGGATGGATGGATGGATGGATGGATGGATGGATGGACGGATGGGATAGGATGGGAAGGAAAAAATGGGAAAAGATGGATGAATGGATGGATGGATAGGTGGGTGGGTAAACTTCGAAAAAGATGACAAAATACGACATATATTAACTTAACATACCACGATGTTCTCCTTTTCGATATTCGTTTCCGTAAGGCTCCCAAACATTCCCACTTCTTAGAAACCTCTCCGTGACAGTCCCGATATCCCCCTCAGGACTCGGCCTGTGCTCGGTGCTCTCGACGTCCCATCGTAGCTGTTTCCCTCTACCTCTTCTTTCTTCTTCAAAGCCAGGTTTTTCTTCAAAGGTCTCGTCCGCTACTGTAAACTTAGGGACTTCTCTCGATGACGCAGCATTGTCGTACTTATCCTTCGTTTGATAAACCTCTTCCCAGTTATCAGTCTCTTTGATTTGACTAAGGAATTCGATGTGTTCATCACTCAAACCTCGGCCCTGGCTGAGGTCTTCAAGTGAGCCAAGAAGCGCTACTACGCATGCTACACTACAGCTTGCCACTGTGCTGTCGGTGCAGTGCGCGGACTCAACTATACCGTCCATTAACCTGAAATATATTTACAAGTAAAACACAGTTGGCTGTCAGACATATAGCCTAGATAAGTCTCCTTGCACCGGACTTATTGGCAATAGTAGCGGTCATTCGTACTTACAGTCTTAACAAATCCAAATCTGTCTTCTTTTGTTCCGTGGGGGAGTCCGGTGAGGGGGGGTTGTCCTTGTCGATTATAGTCGGGCCTGCAGCGTCCAAAAGACGTTGAGGACTCGCCAAAATCTGAAATTAAAGCAAAACTGCATTTAAGAATAAAGCATCGGACTGTCATGCGGGAGCTCGCGGCTTCAAGCCCCGGCCGGACCAACAATCAGGGTGTTAAAATAACTGAGCAGAAGGTGCTGCCTTTGTAATAACATCTACAAACGGTTAGAACTTCACAGCGGTCCTGTTCCTTTCAACTTAAGAGACGTTAATTGAGCGCCACAGGCTTGTCAGCTTAAAGCTGTTACCAGCTACCTAAAATCTTTAAAAAAAGTTTGCGGAAAAATGGCGTACCTCTTTCAAAGCTTTTAGCGCTTCTGTTCTCTGGTGCGCTGGAGGGTAGAGAATGATACGATGAAACAGAGACTCCAACACAGGCCTCATAGCTGCCAGAGGACCTATAAGACGCAGGAGCTCATTTGCAATGTTATATATAGTCCTAGGTATGGGACCAACTACAGGAGATGCCTTAGGAAAGCTTCCGCTTCCTCGGCCCCCTCGATTAATGTCCTCTGTGGACCCTATCCCTGGCTTGGTCTTCTTACTCAGGTCTGTTAGTGGACTTCCTAACAGCTGAATCAGAGCGGGACACAACAGTTGCCTGAAACAGTAAACAAGGAAAATTAGAGGCAACGCATTTACGCTTTGCGCTCACAGTCATTCATACTGTTAATAATTACTGATCATATTAAAATAAAGCGCATGGGTGAGGGGGTTATATGGTATCTAGACCACAGCTCCCACATGACTGTGACGGAGCGGACGTGCCTATCGTGACACAATAATCTCGCGTACTGCTAATGCTCCAAATGGTGGGATATTACCATTACCATGACGTGACCGTGTCGTGTTCCATAATCTTTTCCAGTTCCACCAATGTAACAAACTCTAAAGGCACAGAACTATGGGTCGGGACAAACAAAGTAATTGCTATCGCAACCCTAAAACTTACCAGATGACAGTAATAAATTCCTTATTATTCTGCAGAGACGTAGACAGACTACCAAGCATAACGAGAATGGCTTCAAGGTAAAGTGGAATGGCTTGATTCGTTTGTTGCACAGGAGAACTGAAACCCAAATATCAAAACATCAAATTCCAATCAATCCATAATGACCACCTTTGGAACCGGAATTCATTTATCCTGTGATGACGTCACAACTAAATCTCTCGAGAAACATTAATTACGTCATGATGAGAAAAAGGCTTTCGGATGCCTAACTGAAAACAGTACGACATTTTGTTCATGATAAATTCTTCTTGCGTGTCGCGATAATTTGTGGCTGTATTTTACAAATTCATGTGCGCAATTAGACCCGGAAACAAACAGACATGCATCATACCTATAAGCAGATTGATAAATTACATTCAGGAGTAAGTAAATTCTTCTTTTTAGCCGCCTTAACAGTCACGAAAAGAGTTTTGTGTTTAAACTTGCCAATCGTTATCTTTTCCCACAGTGTTACCATGATTACACTATTATCATCGTATAGTGTAGATAATCTACTCACCTTGGTCCCGCTGTCAAACGAAAGCAAAAATGTTTGAGCAACAAAACAACGTCTAGACTCAATAACTTGTTGCTGTCAGTAGCGAAGATATTTGTGGCTGTAAAATAATTATCGTATAAGGTATTTCATTACTTAAAGCAATAACACACTAAGAGGAAAAAATCTAGCAATAGTGGTCTAATAGTCTCGTTATCAAATCGAGTTTATTTGGATAAATTTGCTACGAGAGAATAGTTTTCTTTTGGATCCATCACAGAAGTTCAACTCGCCTTTCGCACTTACGTTTATCATTCTTGGAGTCAGCGTTTCCGTTTTTCGAGACCTAAGATGGAACAACAACACATTATTAGTATATAGAGTGAAAACAATGGAGTGAGGCCCACTTCGACCCCGTCATATGACGGTCCCCCTATGTTTACTAAGGTCTTACCGCTGTCCTGTTCAGACTTTCTTGTAGTCTATGGCAAACTGAGCTCAGCATTTGAGTTAACGTTGCACGGCAGGCTGTTTTCGTGGCACTTTGGTGCGCACGTATGTAGGTCTCGATACAAATCTAAATAAAATAAATTGTAAAGAATGGGAGTTACTCAAGTATCATACTGGGACCACCGACATTTTAGTAATATCCGTATAATAAGCAAGGAATTAGTAAGATAGAAGCTATCGGAGTCACTCCGATATCATATTGGGACCACAAAAATTTTAGTAATACATGATTGTCTTGCATACAAATAAAAGATATGGCGTTCCTCAGGAACAGTGTTAGGACCACCGAGATTTGCGTGTGTGCTGCACACATATTAAACTTTCCCTTAATATTTATCTAATAGCAATTCCTTAGGATAGTTACCTCTGCAATTTTGATAAGATGTTCACCGTGAACCTCACACGAAGCAGAACACGTTATGATAAGCAACATCTAAAACAGAAACAAAAAAGATATTATACACTTTCTTACGAAGTAAGAAAAAAAGGAAAAAAAGGGGGAAAAAATCCTAAAGCTGAATAATTGCTTTCTTCAGTTGCAGAGTCTCCGTTTGGTTACATTTCATGAGCCAATCAACGATCGGGATTATTGATTATCCATGATTATCCAATCAAAATGCTGGAAGACGACATCGGCGTCTTCATGGTCACCGTTATGTCACGTCACGTCACGTCACGTCACGTCACGTCACGTCACGTCACGTCACGTCACGTTGTCAGTTAATCATCATTCAAGCAGTCCTACCTTCATCACTTCCACCTGCACTTCATCTGACAGAGAGGGAGTGGACACCACTGCATTGATAAACTGTACCGGAAGTTGCATATCCACATCTTCCTCACCTTTGGACCGGAAGCGCTCATCCGAAATCAGTTTCTATAGACAGACGTCAGAAGGACTGGGTAAGAGAAAGATCAATCACGCGCTGACCACGTGTATAGGTTCATTCTTGCGGTCCAGGGAAGAGGTTTCTATGGATACCAGAAGCCTCGCCTTTATCCCAAAACTTAAAAATTCGAAATTAATAATTTAAAAAAATTTATGGTACAAAAAATGAAATTTTTCGCAAAGAATGGAAAAGAAAAGATGAAAGATACAGAATAACAAAAAGGTGCAAAAATGGGAAGAAAAATCAGCAAAAAACATAATGAAGAAGAAAAGAAAATAAGGAGAAAATAAAGGAAAATTAGGAATAACCGATGACGAAGACAAGAGCAAAACTAACGTCGTATAAAAGACCTCTATAGAAGAAAGTCTGATTCTATATTTATCATTTCCATAAATAGAAACTAATGATTTAATAACTAATAACAACAGCTGACGATAAAAGTATTTCACTACAAATACCACTGTAAACCAGTCCGTCCCTCTGGTTCGTTAGTTTGTTCATCAACCTGTTCATACATCTGGTAGTTGCATTCAAATAACGGTAGTACAGCGAGTACCCGTCCGAACATCAATAACAGTGGATAACTACGATAGTCAAACGAATCGTTCAATGCAAAAAGGACCGGCACTTTTATTGCTTTATAGTGTAGTAATAAACTTTAAGTAATTTTCACAAAAAGAAACTAAGATTTTATTTGATATTTCTATGTCGTATTTCCACCAAAGTTGCAATTGCTCACTTATAAATAGTTTATAAAAACACATTTTTTAAAAGTTCTTCTTGGTGTTTGTATTTTCACGAATATTTTTGCTCGCGACAGAAATAATTTCAACAGAAATCGTTTAGGAAGCTGGCTTTTCCTCTTTTTCTCCAAATCATTTAATATGTCATAAACGTAGAAAAAAAGCGGAAAACTGAGATATAAACTGGGAAAAATGACAAAGTTATCTTTATATATCTTTATAGTATATTTTTATTTACTTTTTTATATATCTCGATGGTGACAAGAGGTTTGAAATAAGCTTTTGACGTGCTTTTCTAAGCTTCTCTAGGCTTTGGTACCGTTGTATAAATTTCTTCATTTCTAAAGAGCACATAATAGACAGATATGACATTGCCATCAATATTCAATCTTAAAAGTAAAGACTTAAGTCACTAAGATTGTCTCTTCAGTGATAAATAATTCATATTTATTTACTCAAAGGTTAGGTCTCGAAAAGTTCAAAGAAAAGACTGAAAACTCAAACACCCGTCCAACAATACAGGTTCTTTGAAAAAACCCAGTTTTAGATAAACCACAAGCTAAAGAAACGATCGAAATATTTCTTTGGAAATTATAAAAAGAAATATACGGCTTAATAGATTAAAAACATCTTAATTTGAAGGCATTGTATCGGCTTTAAAGCTTTGATAACGTCTGATACTATTGGTTTTGGATTCAAAATTTAAATTGTTGTCGTTAAGCAAATATTCCCTTAGCAACGGGCCAGCGATTCCCGTCCAATTTAAAGTTCATTCAAGTCGAAAATGAATCTAATAATTTACCAATTGTACTTTTTATCGCTTTGTGTTTTTTTCTCCGTTTCTTTTTATGATCATTTTTGTATTCCTTTTAAGATGGATCCTACATGTGCTTGTGTTGAATAATTCATGGCATTCAGTTTATATATTTGCAAAGATAAAAACTACACGAAACTACACTCTAACCTTACCAAATTTGAGCACGGAAAATTTTGCCCAAAAAAGTTTTCCAAAAGCTTGATTTTTGATTGCATCACAAAGAAAAACTATAAAGTTATCAATCGTGTACAATTATTAAACAAATTCTTAAAGTAAACAACAAAAATAACAACAAATACAGTGACGGTTGAATGGAACAAAAAAGAACATTCATAGTCTGTAAATGAACATAAAAACCCCCTGATATTTTGTTCCGAAAAAATGATAGTAAATTAAAGGCGCAGTTGAGTCTTGATAATTTTAAAAGCACAAGGGTTAGACAGCCGTTATACCAAAGTATAAATTCCTCCTCTTTTACGTAGGAGACATTTTATGGAAAAATTAGTCATTCAACGTACGGCTTCAGCAAACCTAATGATATTTAAACACAAACGCTTCGCTGTTAGACCAAAATTAACAAGCCAGCCACGTTTAAAAAGAACTAAAATCCGCTTCATTAAAAACTTTTTTAGGCTTTTGATTTTCACAACATATTTTCAAATCAGTTGTGTCAAAACCATGCGAGTTCTCATTTTTGTTAAAGTAGTAAAAATTCCCCTAGTAACCACGATTAACTGTTGATTAATCAGACATTTTCAGAAGGAAAGCGAAATGACAAGTCAAAGATGGACTATTTGTTTTTTTGAAGTATTTTGAAAGGCAAATTTCATTTAACGCGCCACTTAACTTTCAATCCCTCCAACTAATGCTATGGTATAATAACAATCATTTTCTAAGATTTCACCTTCTTATATTTCTTGTTCTAGGTATTTTTAGTTTTTATTAAAATAATATAAAATGCGTGTAGGTTTTGTACTCTTTTGTACTCTCGCTCGTTGGGCTTAAGTCCAATGAATCTCACTGACTCAACAGATCTTACGTGAGTAAATGAATATCCTGTTTCGTACTTACTTGGAGGCCACTAATAGCATTGCCTGCCAGTTTGGAAGACCTGGATTCTAGGGCAATTTTGAGCGGTAGCAAACATCTTTCTCTGTTTAGTGAATCAAATCATTGAATGATAATTCTCTCTGATCAATTGATACTCCAGTGAAGCAAAACAATACTCTTCAATCAAGTCGTAAAGCTTTACTTACCTCAGTTCATATGGTTCCAAGGTTCTTGTACCTGTGCGGCTAAGCAGTAAACCATCTGGACCAAAGCAACGAAAAGCCCCAGTAAAATTTAAAGATTTTTATTAAATTGGGGATTTTTCAAATGTTCAACTCACCTGTGGCTGCGTTACACGCATCCCGCACGGATTTCAACTTTCCTGACGTGGCGTCACGGGATAAAGTCGTCAATACTTCCTCCATCATAGTTTACCCTTTTGACTTACCCATTACGAAAAAAACTTTCAAAACTTGTCAGATAGCACCTTAGGGACGACCTAATGGAGTTTTTCGCCAGGAAGTCTTGCTATTAAGAAATTGTCTACATTTCTTCTCCTGGAAGTCCTCCACAGATCCACATTTTTGAAACAAAGGCAGCAAAATGACCCGATGCGCGAAACCTACTGCGCAGAAGTGTCTGCAGTTCAAAGGCTTTCGCATAGCACCAGTTTGAGTTCCCGTCAATAATGCCCATATATGGCGTACTAACACAGAGATACCGGCACTTCAAATTCTCTATACCTGCCTATCGACTCATTGGTGGCTTACGCGGGTGATTTACTCTCCCCTGACCTGATTAGCATATGATAACAAGATTTCAAAGCGAATTCAAATCCGGGGATTCTGCAGTAACGTACGTAAGCGACCCATAAATTACGTTCGTGATCTGCAAACTGGGTACATTGTTTCTATGCATTGTTTGAGGCGTGGTATACAGACTACTTAATGGATTTTGACGTACGTTGAATCAGAAGTCTTTACGGTCAATAATTTAACTTTAAACAAAATTACTCTATTCTATTTCCTACTCCACTTATTTTCAAAACCCAAAGATTATGTCGAGAACGGAGATTCAAGAAAAAAATAATCGAAAATTTTTCAAAAAAACCCTAAAATTCGTTGCACATTTTGTAACTTTATTTGTACATTTTGTACTTTTAGCGTGTCTTCATGCGTGTAGTTTTAATTTTTATTTAACGTGTAATAACTATTTTGATAAATCCAATCCTTCAAGGAATAATAAAGGGGTTCTAACTGCTAACACGAGGCAGCGCTGAATGAACTATCTGTTAACAAAGAGACTACCGACTAATGGATTTCAACACCACTAAGAACATTTGTCCAGGCTAACGTGATTTCCAGTCACAATGTATATGGTACGCCGATAACTCATCAGGTTAAAGTAAGTCTTTTCGCCTTTATCTCCCTTAGACGCGTGCTTGTTCCTATAACTACGTCATAACGTGTGAGTACGTCTACGATAGCTTAGTCTATCTCGTGTTAATTCACGCCCCAGGCAAATCAAACACAAAAATATAAATTAAAATTAAATTTCCTAGGGTTTGAACGTACTTGTCTGTAATATTAGGCATGTACTCCACGAAAATGTCCATCGTAACAAATTACATACCAGTGACCAACAAAAGATGTTTTGTGGAAAACCTAGTTTTATTGGCAGCAATGACGTCACATTATGGCGTCATATGAGCGTAAATTACGTCCAATTCGTCGGAGCATCAATACGTTGGTATGACCTTACTGTCGGCTGGTGATCTAGAACGCGGATTTCAGTCATTTTGTTTTG
>WUAP02144723.1:0-11687 GCA_015163945.2 Stichodactyla helianthus | reverse complement strand
TTTTGAAATCTGTATCATGACTGCCATACATTCTCTTATAAAACATACACAGAAACATAGCTTGGGCTGCCTGTGGTAAGAACCGCCATAATGGGTGGTACAGTGATAGATTTCTTTTCCCAGAGGATTTTTTTCTTTCCGCAAAACAGTTTGATTAGTCACGTGAACTTGAAACTGTAATGGATGCGCATTAATTCCTTTTTGGCTTGTCTTCAAAACTGTATATTATTGATAGTTAACGATCAACTGGTTTTATTTTTAGATATTCACAGGTAATAAGGACAGCAATACCACTGTCAATCACTTCCTAAAACAGCCAATCACAGCTCGATTTATTCGCTTCAAACCTCAATCCTGGAACGGTGCCAGCATTTGCATGCGAGCCGAAGTCTACACATCCACAGATCCCGGATTGACGTCACGTGATCAGATATCTAAACAGGGATTGGTTGTTTATCTGAATTTTGATAAAAGTGGAGGAAGCTCGAGTGAAAGTAGACGAACTGAGATTTCTCGAGCTCTGGGTGTCTGTGGTAGCGTAGCGACCCTGCGCAACGGGAACACCATCTTGTTAGATGGACGCAAAATCCAGGCAAGTGTCTCACTTGTTCTACCATAATCTTTCCGTAAATATCGAAGAAACTAGTTGTTTTTGTAAAGCTAGAAAGCTCAGTGGCCTGGATCGAGTCTCGGGGACTGGTAACTACTTGCTTCTCCTCCCCAGTCCCTCTACCAAGCTCGTAAAACCCTGAGCTACGCACGCTAGTAATATAGGATACTAACGATGTTATTTCTTCACATGTTTAGCCTAAACCACGTGATGCCATCACCATAGCAGCATGGATCCGATTGGACAATACAAGTGGACAGCATTCCATCTTCGATACTGTTGGAGGACACAGTAGTCATGACAGCGGGCAATACCACTTTGAAGTTAGTGATGGCAAGCTAAGATGGTACCACCGAAACGAAACCGCTGACCAGATATTCAGCGTAGAGTCAGGTATCGGTGCGGTTTTCTTAACTTTTGATTGAAGGAACAGCGGCGTTATAAAAGTCTGTTTGGTACACGTCATTAACTGAAATTCTCTCTTATTATGCCCCCAGACGCTGTGGTCACCCCAAACACGTGGACCCACGTGGCAGGTACCTACGACTCACATACGGGAATCTCCAAAGTTTACATCGATGGTCACGTGAATGGGCAGGCTCAGGGCAGCGGTTTGCTGTCTCAGGACTGGGACAGTCATGTCGGTATTGGAAAACACAAGGATTCAAGGTTTCTTGATGGAATGGTGGACGAGTTCAGGATTTATGATTATGCGATGGAAGAACCAGAAATAAAGAAACTGAAGAACATTTGTGATTATGCCAAGAGTAAGTACAAGCCATCTTGATTATTACTTCTAAAAAATATTAGGGAACTGTTAATTAATTTTTTTTCCTCTGGGGGGAGGGGGGTAGCCAAAAGAAAAAGGAAACCTGGCCTTGCCCACCACCGCCACCACCTCCTCCATAGAAAAAGGGGGGATTGTTAGCGCAGCGACTATTTAATCGAAGAAAAGGGTCAGTCGGAAAGCAGTATCAGCCCAAAGGTCTCAGTATAGCTACCCTCACCTAAACCCCTCCCCCTGCAACTCTAGAAAAATAAGAATTTTCATATATCTGTTTCAAGATGTAAAAGATTTTCATGTATTTTCTTTAATCCCTATTCTTTTCTTTCCAGGTTGTGGCGAGTCGTTTGACGCACCCACTGGTATCATTGAATCACCGAACTGGCCAAACGGCTACAAAGATTCCAAGACCTGTATATGGAAAATAACGGTGGACAAGACAGATAAGATAGCGCTGAACTTCGAGAAGTTTGCCCTTCAAGAGGATGGAAACTGTGATAAGTCTAGACTAGTGATCAAAGATGGCGAAGACAAGGATGCGAAGGAGATTGGACAGTTCTGTGGGCTGAACAGCCCGAGAGTAATGATATCAACTGGTAACAATCTGTGGTTACAGTTTACAAGCACCCCCGAGGGGGAGGGCAAGGGATTTCGTTTGACATATCAAAGAGGTGAGTAAATGATACCAAGGATCTACTTGAGACTTGAGACTTGAGTTCATTTGCACACATATATACAATTTAAGTTATAAAATTACAAGAAATCATGCTTAAAATTAAGGGGAGAGAGGGGGGAAAAAAGGAATGGATATTACAAATGTTAAATATTAAGTGTGCAGAGGTGGTTAAGATAGTTTAAACTTTCGAGTTAACCACCTCTAAAGTCCAGATATATTAAATGTTCCCCCTCTGAACCAATGAAAGATTACTGAAACTCATATATACCATCCAGTCTAATTACGAGTCAAGATCTGATGGGCCCCCTGTGTTATTACACAGATTTGGCAAAGATGAAGGGTTTGTTGCTGTTTTCCAATGTAAATGAAATATAATTTGCTTAATTCGCTTATCTTAGCAGAAGAAAATCGCCAAACCAAGAAAGAAGAACGACCTGAAGTTCCCGTGCAAAACATGAAATGTTCAGCGTCCACCCCAGAATACAACGTCACTCTCTCCGGAGGAATCAATGCAGGCTCGTTCAGCGAAGCGCTTGGTGTCAGCAGCCTCGACATGTGTATGAGGCAGTGCTGCTTGAAGGATTCATGTGACTTAGCTTTCATGATCAGCGACAGTTGTTACCTCGTGAATTGTAAAGACGAGGAATCGTGCAAAACCAAAAAAGCGCGACCTTCTGGCATGAAACCCACCATCGTCTACATCACGCACCTGCACGAACAGCCACACTCTGGTCTCGCCGAAGAAGAAACCTCGCTAGACCGACCCCTTCCCCGTCCCACCCCTCCTGCGTCCCAGTGTCACCACACTGACGTCACCTACAACGTCACTCTGGTTGGTGGAATAAAGGCGGGAAAATTCAACACCTACGGTCACATGAGCAGCATAGACGACTGTATACGTCACTGTTGCCATGACGACAAGTGTGACGTGGTGTTCATGATTCAGAATAATTGCTATAACGTGGAATGTGCAAATAGTCTTGGGTGTCAGATGAAAAAGGCAAAGCCGTCACCGTACAATCCTACGTTGGTGTATGTCTACAGAGGAGATACTAAACCTATTGCGGGTATGAAAAACGACATTCTAACACTTCAGAGTTAATAAAACTGAATACCGGAGAATGAATATTTGAGACTGTTTGATTAAGCAGACCTACAGGACCTTCAAGGGATAGAGGGAGGGGGAGGGCAAGAGTCGTCAAGATAATGAATTTAATCTATAAAAAAAGTTTGGAACTTAAGTCTCCCAACCACCTTAGTAGTACCTTTCCAAAGAAGAAAATTCGTCATCTGTTGGAAATTTAATAACAAACGAAACTGACGATAGGATAGAGCGGTTTTCGCATGTTATGAGGAAATTACTTTATTTTCGGACTTGCCGTGTGCTGACCGTGATGGTGCGATGTAAAACCATTTTAATTGGACGAGGAATCATCTCGCGCCGTGACAGGTTCTATGGATGTCGTCAATGCCGTGCCGTTTTACAGATATACGCAAACTACTCTATACTTAATTATTTTCAGCACTCACCCAGTTTCTGTTTCCATTTTCCTTCAGTGCCAACCAAGAAATTCGACAAGCCTGCTCGCTCCTCGTGTCACGCACTTCAGGTATCACACACGTTAGATAACGTGACTCTGATAGGAGGCATAAAATCTGGCAATTTCACTGACAAGGGTGTGGTCAATGACATCGAGGAATGTAAAGCCTACTGCTGTGCGGAGGACTCGTGCAATGTGGCATTCCTTATAAGGACAAACTGCTTCTTGGTGGCGTGTAAGGACTACGAGTCCTGCAAGGTCAAACCAGCTTTGTCGGATTATTACCATCCGAAATTAGCTTATGTTAACTGGTATCCACCGGATGAAGAAGTTGGTTGTAAGTAATCTTGCTGCTTTTGCCATTCATGACGAAATAGCCCCATTGAATTTTTTGTACCCCCTCTTATCTCCCTCCGGTTGTTTTGTATCCTCCTTTCATCCCCCTCCGGTTGTTTTGTATCCTCCTATCCCCCTCCGGTTCTTTTGTATCCCCCTCCCATCCCCCTTCGGTTCTGTTGTATCCCCCTCCCATCCCCCCTACGGTTGTTTTTGTATCCCCCTTCTATCCCCCTACGGTTGTTTTGTATCCCCCTTCTATCCCCCTCCGGTTGTTTTTTACCCACTCCTATCCCTCTCCGGATGTCAAAACCTTCCTTCCACCCTCCCTCTAGGACTTACCAACAGGACTTTAGTGCTTGCTAGCCCAACTATCAAGGGCGTACGTTTTATCTTCCAGTAGAGCTGTATTAAAATTAGAAATCTACTAGTGCTCATCGGCGACTTTTTGTAACTTTTTTTTAGCGAACGACAAGTTTGCATCGCTTGGGTGCTGGCGAGATATAAACTCGTTTGCAATTCCTTCACTAGAAGGCACAGATCCTCTGTTAACAGAATCCTACAAACTGAGAGCGAAACCCATCGACACGTGCGCAAACGTGGCGTTCAAACGAGGATACAAAGGTAGAGTATAGGAAGGAGAGGTGTTTATGGTACCACAATGCAACGGGCAGAGGAAACAGTCCTGGCTTTAACCAGAATGATATAGAACTCCTCGGCCTGGGTGTAATGTTTTCCCATTTCAGATCACGTGTCATTCCCTTGGCTTTTATCTCTTTTTTTTTTCTCGGAAACGCTTGAAAGGATACGTTTATATGGATAAGCCCCAAACAAAGAATCGTATTCCCAAGAGGATGACACGTGGTCTGAAATGGGAAAATATTACGACCAAGCCGAGGAGGTCTATAGGAATACTGTGTATCTGTGTATGACGTTATAAGCATCCTAGTACCCAGTCCTTTCTCTAAGGATTTAAAAATTACGTCATAGTTCTCTCCCGATCTTTGGCTGAAGCGTACTTATTTCTAAATCATTATTTTTGCGTGTTCTTATTTTCTAGTTTTTGGTATTCATAAAGGAGGTGCGTGTTTCAGTGGACCCAAGGCAGAAGAAAGTTTCAATAAATTCGGGGAGTCAGCCGACTGTAAAAATGGCAGGGGTGGGGTGCGAGCAACTGACGTCTACCGCCTTGATCATGAAGGTGAATCTGCCTGTTATTGAAGTGTGTGCAGAGGCGGATCCAGGATTTTTGAAAGGGGGTGACTGAAATCTTAAAAGATTGAGTGTACATTATTATATGTACGGTGTGCAAGGGGGTTTCACGTGATCCGTAATTGGTCTAAAATAACGGATAACTAACGGATACCGAACCACGTTTGACGTCATTCGTGAAAAGACTAAAAATTTAGAGTGAGTGAGAGATAGATTTTACTGGCCAAAAAGGGGGGTGACTAGTCACCCCCGTCACCACCCCTAAATCCGCCCCTGGTGTGTGTTTATCGTGGTTTACAGCAAACAAGCAGCTCATAAGTGGCATTATTCAACTGCGTTAACCTTTCTACGCTCTAGCCATTCCCATTTCATTTTCCATTATCTTTCAAACGGCTTGAGAATAAGTTACTGCTTATAGGTTATACTCATATTAACTTACTTATTCTATCAACGCTTACAATTTCCTGTTCTACAGTCTCTTTTACCAAAAGTCGAGGCTTACCTTGGTAGAAAGTCATAATGCTCAAGGAAGCGACATGTTCCAGGACAGTACACAGGGTCTAACCATATTTGTTCTTTTTCAGGAAAGTACTCAAAACTTGGATGTTGGCGTGATTCTGAAAATCGAGCCCTCGAAGTAATGGAACACACAGATCCACGACTAATTGATTTTTACCAGACTCGGACCAGTCCTATCGCCAAGTGCGCGGAGGTTGCTAAGCAACGAGGGTATCCGGTGTTTGCCATCCAAGATGGAGGCGAGTGTTTGAGTGGTCCAACAGCCGAGGACATGTATAACAAATATGGTGTGTCACGTGACTGCCGTGGAAAACTGGGGAGTACTTACGCCAACAGTGTATATAAATTGATAGGTAAGGAACCATAGCAACAGACGATAAACCTGATTTATTCTTGGCCTTCACGCGTTTCTGTGGGAATATAATCACAAAGACGTTGCAGCCATGTTGGTGGACCAAACAATAGAAGCTAATAAGAAAATCTTTTGTTAACTGTACACCAACATGGCCGCCATGACGTCACATGAAAACCATGACGTAACATGCAAACCAAGAATAAATTTCTTTTTACACTCAATTCATCAGTTGTTGCTTTCTAATTTTCTGATAGGAAATTTTGATATTGAAGACGAAGAAGCAGCCAATAACTCCACCGCGACGAACGGGACAGAGAACTCGTCAAACAAGAATAACCTGTTCAAGCCTGAAAACGAGACTGCAGGAACAAAACAAGTGATCGGCGATGATTTACCAACCAACACAGACACTAGCATGAAGGAAGATTTCGTAACGATGAAAAATGGAAAGCCAAAAAGAATTGTCTACACCGCCGGAAAAGTTCAATACAATATCACTTTGAAGTTTGGTATTCACGCGGGAAAATTCATGGACAAAGGTCATGTGGAAAACGTTAGCCAGTGTATAAGTTCCTGCGGTAGACAACCAGACTGCGACCTGGCCTTCATGCTGGGCCAGCAGTGCTTTGCGGTCAGCTGTAAGTCCAAAGCATTCTGCGTAACCAAGCCTGCATTTTCGGCGTTCTACAATCCTGTGATTGTTTTTGTGACGCACAGGAAGATTTTCGATACTGGTGAGCAGTTTTTCGTTAGAGCACCTCTAGTGCGCATGTCACAGTAAACATAATTCTTTTACAGTGCGCATGTCATAAACTACTTATCAATGTGTCCTTGTTTACATCATTACATTACTCTTTCCAGCCATAGCTCAACGAAAACGGTGTCACGTGAGTACTGTCCAGAATGACGTTACTCTGATTGGAGGAATCAACGCGGGAAAATTCATTGACTTTGGTCCAATTTCTGATATAAATGCCTGCATCAAGCGATGCTGCGCTAAGTCGACATGCGACGTGGCGTTCAAGCTGGAGGATCAATGTTACGGAGTTAGTTGCATCAGTAATAAACTTTGTGAAACTAGGGATGCAAGGAATCCTGGGAGATACAAGCCCCAGATCGCATATGTCTATCATGACCGTAAAGGACTGGACCGAATACAAGGTAGGTCTGAAGACGTTAAACCTGGTCTCGTATCCAGGCTTTTTATAATAGATGAGGAAACCTACGTCTTGAGTTTTTAAAAGGTATAGGCTTTTCCCAAGACATGGTTGAGTGAGTCCTATACTTGCCAAAGCCTCGATTTCATTACCATTGCAGTTTCTTCTTGGTGTTATTATGTAAATTATATATTGTTTAATCAACAACTCTTCTTTGCTTTATTGTTTAAGCATCCCAAAGTCTATTGTATCAGATTAGTACATAGCTCAGTGCACGATGGTACGTACTGAAATCGAGACTTTGCGAAGTACAGGGATCACTCATCCATATCTTGGGAAAGGTTTATTGCCTCCCTCTGATATGAGCGTAGCGTATGTGCATGCGCGGCCTTTTGGAGTGTTTGAATGTTTTCTTTTAATCTCTTAATCTAAATTCTTTTACTAACTGTCAAACTTCGTTATTTTTATAGACTTCACTCTAACTACTAACGACAGCTCGCATGAACTGCATGAAACAAAACTTAGAATAGAACCAGAGCATACGATGACGAAGACTGACAAAACTGATCTTAATTTAATCTACAATAAAATCAGGACCAGTAAGAATGAGAATACCACTAGGATTTCTTCTACAACACATGACGGAAGACTACAAGACACAGCCCCTAAAATACTGGACGACAGTCTTGCTCATAGCTACGCTGATAGAGAAAGAAAGAAGCATGATAAAAATACCCTCGTTTCAATGTCTAGTGCAAGAGACAGCCATGACAAGACCAACGGCAAAATTCACAGCAAAGCAACACATCAAACTGCTGACACTTTGACTACGTACTTTAATCAAGAAGCCAAAGGCGCTGTCGTTAACCACCATAAAAAACATCACGAGATAAAGACGAACAATTATCGATTTGATGACGTGAAAGGAAAGAGTAGCCATGGAAACAGTTTCTCTCCGAAAGGCAGCGAAATTGGTATTCATAGCCAAAATGGGTATTTTTCCTTTGTTAACATACATAACAACAACGACAAAAATAATAAACCTACCTCCACAAACCACAACCACAAAATCAAGAAAATAACACAGGAAAACAAAGACGCTCATCGGCAAAGATTATTGGCTGATTTTGTAAAATCTGGCGAAAGAACGAACCAGAACATTGAGAAAGCTGACCAATCCAAGCTCGTCATCAAAGGGGGTTTAACAAATACGACAGCCGACCAGACTGACCTATCACACGTCATTTTCAGTGGACGTTTAATGAAAATATCGCCAATTGATTCGACTGAGGATAAGGGCAAGACCACTTTCGTCAAATCAAATGACGCCAAAGAGATAAACTTCAGTGTGTTGCCACAGAATACTGAAGGTGAAGACCAGAATAATGAACAAAAAAATCCAAACTTCTCTAAATATGTCACTACGTTAAGAAAAAACGAGAAGAAGAATCAACTTGGTTTGGAAACTTTAAAACCTCATGCCCTCACTCAACCTTTGAAAAGCGGCAAAAATAATAGCGTTAAAACTGCGCAAAACCAAAAACAGGCCGTGGGGTTGGTAGCTTTAAGACCAGAGAGTGCGAACATCTTGAGTCATTTCGCTTCCCTACAAGAAAAGAACAAAAACAATGACGTTAAAACTAAGCAAAACAAACTGGGTCTTGTGGCTTTAGGGCCAAACAGCCAAAACGTTGTTATTAAACCTTTGAAAATCAAGGATTTCCACGTTAAACAGTTTCATTCCCTTGGACAAATTACCAATATCAATGGCCATGGGCTGCACAAAATCAGTCTGGCTGCTGACGATGACGTAACCATGACAACCAATCAACAAACAAGACACAAACAAATCGCAACGTCATTGGTTAATCCCAATCAAAAGCCTCAGAAAAGCTTATCTAAATACATTCATTTCGTGAATGCTCTTTTAGCATCGAACGATTCGAGTATCCAAGGCGACGGCAACTCAACTGGAAGTGTATGCTGGGATGGTGACGTATTGTACAACCAGACGCTGATTGGTGGGATCAACGCTGGCGTGTTCACAGACAATGGCAAGACTACAACCATGGATTTGTGTATGCAATCCTGTTGTAAGCAGCAGTCTTGCGACCTGGCCTTCATGATAGAAGATGATTGTTATTCTATTGCTTGTACCAGTCCCTCCTCGTGCAAGACTCGTGCAGCCCGTCCAACTCAGTTTTACCCGAGAATCTCCTTTACCAACAGGTTCAAAGGTTCGTGAAAATTCATAGTTGTTTGCCTTTTCGAAATTTTGAAAAAAAGGGTTAGGGCCTATACCGCAAAGAATTGTGGGGCTGTATTCAGGATCTCGTAGTTAGCAAACTTTACTTAATATGTTTTTTATATATTTGCCTTGTTTACTATGTTTTTTCCCTTCTATTGTTTGCTTTCATTTTTTCTCCTATACCTATATCACTGATGTTAACCCATTAATGCTTTAGATTTGATGTCAAAAGAGACGACCGGTTTAACATCCGGGACTTCAGCACCTCATGAGCCATCGACCCAGGCCCCCACGCAAGCTGCTACTTCAACCAAAGTCGCAACGACAGGTACATGATGAAAGAGAATAGATTATAGAAAGGGTCACCAAAAATAATAATGGTGCATTCTGATATAGGTAGACCAGGATGTATCTCGGTGGATTCTCTGCTGAATAGTACCCAATGACTGACAGCCAATGAAAATGCCTGTTTTTCGTTTCAGTGCAACCACGTGTTCAGCCCCCCTCATTAAAGGTACAGCACTCGTGTTCTGCCACGCCCATCAAGTACAACGTCACTCTCAGAATGGGTCTGCACTCGGGACTATTTACCAAGATGGGTCGAGTCGATTCAATGGATGATTGTATTGAACTGAACTGCAAACAAGACAAAGCAGACGTGGCCTTCATGATGGGAACCCATTGCTACGCGGTTCAATGCTACAGCGAGGAACTGTGCAAGACTGAGCCCGTTTTTGCTACGAGTTTTTCGTTCCTGAACCTTCGGCCAGCGGTATCTTTTCTGAGAAAGAATCCAGGATCTTCAGGAAATGCTCTTGGTAAACCAACAATTTAGTCTTTTGTCTCTCGTTTTTGAGGGGAGGAGGAAAAGAGAAGGAGAAAAGACAGAAGAGAAAAGAGGAGGAAAGAAGAGAAGGAGAGAGAAGGGGGGAGAAGGAAGAGAAAAGAGAAAGGAAGAAGAGTGAGATAAAGAAGGAATAAAGAGAGGGGAAATGAGGACGAAAGAAGAGAAACGTACAAGATAGGGAGGGAGGGGTGAAGTAGTTTCGAAGACCAAGGGAGAAGATGGAGGGCCGGAAGAAGGAAGAGAAGGAGAGGAAAAAGATCAGGAAAGAAGGGTAGAAATCGGAGGAAAGGAAAGAGAGAATATGAATGGGAAAAGGGACGAAGAAGGTACAAAGGAGAGAGACTGAGGGGAATAAATAGAGTAGTATGGAGGGCCACGTACTTGTCCATAAACAAAGCAATCTCAGTCATTACAAAGTTGACATTATACTACTGTTAAGCACAGATGGATAGTTAAAAACACCTTTGCTTATATCTCCACAGCTCAGCGTGAAAATCCTCGCGAAAATTGTCTCGAGAGCACGATAACTTACAATGTGACACTACGTGGTGGAATACACGCTGGTATGTTAACTTTATACCATGATAAATGTACCTGTTATCTGTATTTAGTTTGCCGTGTACCAAAAGCATTGAACGTATGCTTATTATTTATGTCACTGCGGCGTACCATAGAGTTTAGCCAATCATCTGTGCGAAATGGTTTCCCATTGTTTTCGTGTTAATTATCCAATCACTACGCGTGGTCACGGTTAAAACAAACATCGTATGACTGTGAAAAGCTCGTGGCACGATCTGTACTGTAAGCATGCCTTGTACGACCGCGATGTATTTTAGGATTTTGACCTGCCTTACCGTACCTTGACCGTATTAAGGCCGTGTTCGTGTAGCGAGCTTTTCAGAGTCATACGAAATCTGCTCTATGGTAAAGTAGGATTACACCACAGCTACAAATTTGCCTTCTCGTTTTTCATTCATACAATAACCTTTTTTTCTTTGCAGGAAAGTTCACCGAAAGACCTCACGTGCATACCATGCGTGCTTGTATATCAGAATGCTGTGACGCAGAGGCATGTGACTTGGCCTTCATGTTTGGCAATCGATGTTATTCAGTCACGTGCAAGAGCGAGAGGAGCTGCCAAGCTGTACTAGCCAAGCCCACTAGTCTCAACCCTAAAATAGCATATATGTCGAGAAGCTCTCCAAGTAGCGACGGTATGGACTTCCCTTGCTTCATTCTTCACTATCAGCTTTTGTTAATAGACCAAATCAACTTGGGCGTAATGTTTTCCCATTTTAGACCACGTGTCATTCCCTTGAGAACATGATTCTTTGTTTGAGGCTCATCCATATTAACGTATCTTCTCAAGCGCTACCGAGAAACAAAGAAACAATACCCAAGG
>WUAP02144712.1:0-11687 GCA_015163945.2 Stichodactyla helianthus | reverse complement strand
TGTATCCAATTTACAGATGCCCTTCACAGTTCTGATTTCTATTGTGTTTGGCCTAATGAATATTAATGAGTTTTATAAGTGGGCTATTAAAGTATGGGTGCAAGAAACTTTGCCTCATTACCTTTTAAGCCACAAAATAATCTAATTCGCCCTAAATGGAGGTCAAAGAAATCCAAGACCACTCTATAGTCACTTAAACTACTTATATAATTTGATAGTTTAAAAATCTTCTAATTGTGAATAAAAAAATCTCAACAAAATCCCCGTAGCTCCCCTGCAGACTAAAGAGAAAAGGATGGATTTGATTTTTTGTGCTCCTATTACAATAGCATATAATTAACAATATATTTTGAAAAAGCAGGTTTGAAAATAATAGTCAAGTATCAATTTAGTGCCATGCATGTGCCTGTATGTTATATTCACTTTTAGGAGATTTCTCAAATATCACAAAACATTTTTGTTTCTACATGCAAATGGTAAAAGAACTTGATGAGAGAAGAACAAAAAATTCTTTATCTCTACATCTTTATCTTTTGTCTTATTCTTTAGTTTGATGTCCACATTTATTCAACCATACCTGTCCAAATGAGCCTTTTCCTATCAGGGATTCTATTTCATAACGGTCAAACCATTTTTCCCCAACTTTCACAATGTAATCATAATTCTCATCATCATAGCCATCATTGTACAAACGCCTTTCTTTTTTGTGACCAACTTCTTCACTTTTTTCTTGCTCTTTTCTTCGTCTCTTTTTTGCATAGTAAACCTAAAACCAAATAACATGGCATATAATTAACTTGTGCTTGCAGAATGTAAACAGGTAAATAAAAATATTGAAAAAATTATTACAAATATAGCTAAAATTCAATTTTTATTCAACTTACGATTGATAATAGTTGTCTAGGGCCAAAAAACGTGCTCATAACATCTTATATATGAGTAATATTCCATGCCATTTTTTTCAAACTTTGTCAAAAGTTTCTTTTCCACACACTCTTTCCAAATATAAATTAAAATACATAGAGTCCCATGCAAAATTTGAGGGTTTTGCCCTCTTGAGGTTAAAAACATGTGTTTCCTTTTTCAGTAAAATTTTGAAGGTTACCATGGTAACTCAGTGGTTATTATGCAAGTGCATGCTTGTGGACTTGGAAACTTAATTCAATAGCAGGCAGTTACCTAAAGTTAACGTTACCAAATTTTTTTCTTAGTTGGAGGACAAGATTATTAGAATTTGGAAATGATGGTCTAACAAATCAAGGCAAATATACACATCAACATTTAAAAAATAGATGCCCAAAATATAAAAGAATTTAATGGAAAAAAAAAAAAAGTGCAATTCCTATCTCATCCTATCTCAATTCCTATCTCAATGCCGTATACTTGAAAGCTGGTACACAAAATTAGAACAGAAACCACTTAGCCATTGCCAGACACTCCCTGCACCATACAACAGACTAATTAACAACTTAAAACACACTGACAACACTATGAGTAATGCCTCCACACGCGCCGACATCCCTTTCAACAACACTTCCAACTAAACCAAACGCATAAATACCGTCTCTGTCTGTTCGTTTCCTCACTCTGAAGATGACTTCTGCTCAGGTTGTCAAAACATCAGATGTCAACAACAGTCTTTCTCAAGACTACACTATACACCCGGATGATCACACAACACCAACATCCTATCTCATCCTTTGCAAAAGACATAACATTATAAGACATTCAAATTAAGACTTTTTATTTTTTACATAATATGATTTCAAATCCTACCTCATTAATCTGCTTATACGTCTTTATCAAATCCAAACTTAATTTCCGTAATGGAGCTCCACTTGGATCCCTAAACTTTGTTGGAATTCTGCTATAAAAGTTCTGTACTCCCGCAAAGTCTACATCATCAGTCTGATCCTCAAGATTACTTGACATCACACAATTCATGTTGGAAATAGCATTTGTTGCTGGAGTTTGTCCATCATATTTACCTGTAACAACCATTATCAATAGAGATGGTTAACTTATTCTTCTTTTCCAACAAACTTTTTACCAATCTCAGCTCCAAATATTCAGCGTTTTTATGTAAAAATATAATACTTGTAAAAACTCACTAGACCCAATAAGTTGCTGCTTCTTTTCTTAATTTTATTTATGCAATCACTTAGACAGTGACTTTTTAAACAGTTCAAATATTTAAATATAAGAGAATTTGAAAGGTAGCATCCTGACATCATCAAAATAGTCTGCAAAGATATTGGACAGTCAATAAGCTCTATTGAAAAAAGTCTATGAATAAATTAATGTCTTCATTATGTAATTGTGATAGCTACCTTTTGTTGTTCCCCCTTTCCCAACTCCAGCCTCCTCCATTACGTACCCCACAGCATTTTACCTATAATACATTAAAAAGAATATAGAATTTGAGCAACCCACCACAGGAGTACATAACCTTCTTAAATGTCTATTAATAAACAACCAATCAGGAAGAAGAGAAGTATCATGTACTTCTCAAACTTCAGTTTTCAATGAATTGTTTTTTTTGCTTAGTATATTTAACAATCAGACCTAAAACCTGAATATGCGATAGTTTAATAGCCTGCAAGGCAAAGCCAAATAGGCTATTAGACTCATTACCCATGAAGCTGAGAGGTCTAATTGTTTTAGAATAAGCAAACTAGTTGAACAGTAAATATGTATTTGAAGACATACAATTTTATAATGAATAGTAAGCAGGGCTGTCAACTCTCCCAGATAAGCCATGAGTTTCCAGATTTTGGACCGAATCTCCCGGTCTCAAGATTACCACCTCAAATCTCCCGGATAATTGCTGATGCTTGCCATAATTGCCATCTTGTTTGAGCATTCATCTTTTTAAACAATAAAATTTCAATTACTTTGCCTGTTGTTTGCATTTTTCTACATGGCTAACTGTCGAATCAAAACATTCTTTATAAAGAATCTTGCATGCTGTGCGATTACAATATAAGTGATAATCTGATTGATCTGTATTAAACCAATCAAATCAATTGTTACAATGCCAATGATGTTGTTTGACCTTTACTTGTTGTCAAATCGCAAATTTATCACCTTCGAACTATATAAGATGTCGAAAAATTTTTCTCCACTTCAGAGGGAGTTTTTAGGAACTTTACCTTTTGGTTATCAACCTCTAAAGAATTAACATTCTAGTAAATTCATTAATGATTTCATATGTCAAACTATTAAAATTATTTTTCTCTCATAACATACTATCGAAATCAATGAGTGCTTTTTACATGAAACATCATATTCGTTATGACGTCATTGATCACATGAAACATCATACCTGATATTACGTCATTGAATATATTATACACCCACTGTGACGTCACAACGTCCCCTCCCTATTAGTTCTGTAGATTTGAAAACTTCAGGGGTTGACAGCCCTGAGTAAGACAAGAAAATTTTTAAAAACTTTCATTTAAAATTGGCTACACAAGCTACTACAGATCTATTAATACAGTGAAAACGTTTCAAAATCTTCTAGTTGGACAGTGATAGAAACTAATCAAAACATTGAAAATTTTGTCAAAATCACAACAAAACATGGGGCAAACTATTGTTTTGATTTGTTTTTGTCTACTAGTGGGCTATCATTTGGATCTGTAGTATCTAGCCAATCAGAATGCAGGATTTGTGATAGTGTAGTTTCTAGGTTGTTTTCATTTGTTTGACTTGGTAATAAGACATATAATTGTAATGTAGGAAATTTCAATATATATGAAGTAATTTTATTCAAAGCATCAATCATATTTTTCTTATTAGTCCAAATCAATTTGGTGCTATTCATGCCACAAAATAATCAAAATATTATTTTATTATTATTATTATTATTATATTATTAATAACTTGAGAGAGTATCATTTTTTGTTTCACCAATCCAGTATATCTTATTTAAGCCCTGCCTTGATATAATTGCTTTAATGCCTTTACCAATTATTTATTATCTATTTAAGTCAGATTTTTTAAGATGAAACTCTGTGAAACCTGAAGTTTTATATTTTAATTTTGTTCATGGTTTTCCTTTGCTTTTTAATTCATATTATACAGGGGTAGAGTGAAACGATTGGGGCTTAATGCTCTTTCACTTTCTCCTACCTTGTGTTGAATCAACTGAAATTAATAAATAAATCTATTGTGATAAAATAACTTATTACTTACTTAACCAGTAAATAGAAGATTTGATTAATGTATTGTGGACATAAGAGCTTTTGATGAAAGATAGTAAGAGTAACAATTACAGCACCTGGATAACTTTTTAGCTATCTCAAATTCACTCTTAGCTTCAACTGGAGGTTATCAAATTTATTGTAACTTTCAATATGGGTATGATACCTTTTAAAATAAACACTTATTTACAATCAACATTCAACAAAATGAATCACTTGTTGTATACCTAAACATTAATGTTTTCAAATACAACAAATAAGTCTAATTTATCTGAACAATTGAAGTCTTGTTGGTTAATCCTGATGTGTTCAAATCTGGGGCTTTTGATTGAATTTATTTACGTATATAGCAGAAATATATAAAAAAGATTTCTGTTTTAGAATCTTGTACTTAGTTATTTGCATTAGCTATAACATATAAAGATTGGCCTTGCTTAACTTTTAACAAAAATAGGATTATTCATAGCATGCATGCTTGTTTGCAAATGAACCTCAGCAGTCAATTATTAATCTTTTAACCTCAAATCCTTATAATCTTGATGATAAAGTTGAATGTATGTAGTGTGTTTGAAAACTGAACAAAAAGTTTTTCCTCAAAAACCTACATTAATTAGAGACTAACCTTCTAGGTATTTTCCATGAATAACATAAAAAAGAATTATTGTTTAAAGCTTTGTTAGTTAATAGTAAATAAAAAGATCACTGCAATAAGAAAACAACATATAAGAATTCCATTTCTACTATAATTTTCATGCAATAAAAATAACCTTAAAAAGTAAATCATTCTGAGCATTAAACAAAGAATAGTTCATACTGTTTTTATAAAAGGGGACAATAAGATGCCAATTCCTGATTAAACAATTTCAGTGTAAAATTAAAGATCAAAAACATGAGCACAACTTTTTGTGCAATTCTTTGTGTAAGTAGCTGAACAACAAGGATTTAATGCACCCACTCATCCTAGAGTACCTCATGGGATAGCTGGATTTCCATGGGTAATACTCCGACGTGAAATCTATCCTAATACTCTAGGTATGCTTTGATGCTGTGGAAGTTACTACTTAAAACACAATTTCATATTCCTACCAAATGATACATTTTCTATTGACTGGAAAGAAAATCTTTATTAAATTTGATCCAATTGAAAAATGATAATACTTAAAAAATACTTTACTTCCTCCATATGAATATACATATAAAAACTAAAAATTGAATAAGTAATTTAATATAACAAAGGTGTTCTCAAAAATAAAAAGGTTTGTACTTAGATTTTAAGAGATCGAGCCACATCATACACTAAAATACTTTAAATAGAATCCAGGCAATTTAATATAAAAACTTCAATATTTGACAATTTCAGACATTAAAATTCTCCTATCCTAAAACTTCCTGGATCTAGCTAACCCAAACAGTTGCTATTTATACATATGAGGTTATTTTTAGTTTTGATTGGATGTTAAATGTTAACATTACCTTATAAGTGCATGACCTAGTGTGATATAGTTTCAGTATGACTCACTCATCATCTTATTCTTCATACCTTTAACATGTAATTTAATTTAATAGGACAAATTTATGTGTCTACCATTTTTCCCCACAGATTCAATTTTTTGAAAAAAGGCAAGAAATTTTAATGACTAATTCTAATACTAATATTTCCTCAGTCTTTTTGTTCTTTTCTTGTTTTAGTGGTTTGACAGCCCAGGTTTATCTTTTTTCAAATATGGTTTTTTGCATTATATTCTGAAATCCAAGAGAATTTTGAAAGAGGCACTGTCTGGAAAATCGAAAGGTAAAACTAAGTTATTTTTGAGAATCAAAAACTATACCAAGTTATGACTGGTGAAAGTACCAACTAGCTACTACCTCCAGTGAACAGAAAATACATCCTGATTGCCATGAAACCTTTTATTACTTCATTCAGCTACTGAGAAGAAAATGAATCATGTGTGTATGTATTAATTTGTAGTACACATCACTACCATAATTATTCCAATCATTTTTGCCTTTTTTTTCCTAAATCTACAAAATGGCTATATACAACAGACAACTAGCAGAATGAACACCTGCGGTACGAACGAAAATCCGACATAAAATATACAACACTTACCGGCTAAAGTGATGAGAAAAGAAGGGTTCATTTTTGGTGCTACCTCCAATGGCCTGTAAATACTGTGTGTGTGGATTTTCAAGTTAATTTGGCACCCTTTAAATCTACTGCAATTTCACATTCGAAGGAACACATCAATCCCCTAAGATCGAGCAGTGAAACAATTTTACGCGTCAATTTATTAATAAATTTTAATGGGGAATTTTTTCAAAATGTGGCCTTTAAGGATAACCGAAGATGATGATTATAATATGGTCGTTTGAAGAAAAATATTGTAGCGAGAAAAACACAGCAATCAAGTGAGAAACAGAGGGAAATCCTGCACGAAACTTCAGACATACAAAGAGCATGACTTTGAACAATTTTAATATAAACAGAAGAGATTCGAGTTCAGTGTGGCGTGTTCAAGTCTTCTTCACCAAGATCTTTAGAAATGATTATCAAATAGCAATAATCCCTCGTCACGAGCTAATCAACATTATGTACGTTGCTTGTGACCACAAATTCAACAAATAGGCCAGCAGACACAGAAATCATAACTGTCCGTGTCTCAACAAAAATAATCTCGAATGAATGAAGCGGCATGGCCCCTGTTGGAAACTTTCGATTTCGATTTCAGTTTGAATGCCTAAATTTCTTTGAATTACGATTTCTAAAAAGTCAATTATTGTAGGAAAATCAGTAAAAAAGATAATCTAGGGGATTTGTGACAAAAATCAGCTTCCCAGTTGTTAATTAAATTCGAAAAGGTAGTCAAAAACACAACTTCTAACCAGTCTTTCATGACTCAAGTCGGCCGGGCCGTCTTTTATTACGCAAGTATCATAGGAAGATATCCAACACTCGGAACCATTAAAAGTGCTACGAAATTCACTCAATCTCACTTTACAGGAATTTATGTGAGGATACAAACTTAAAAACTGCAAAACTTTAGTAAAATTGAAAGTAGAATGCGAACAATATTGCAAGAGCTCGCGGGATAACCAAACGTCAACCATCCAAGATACTAATGGAGACGATCGGCGGATAACTTTTCGTTGTGTAACTTTCCGTCCTAAAACCGATCAACTCTTCGATTTCAGACAGCTAATTGGTCTTGGAATGACTAGGAAATTCTCGAACAAGTTATTGAAATTATTCTCATGGGTAACAAGCTGATTCACTGCTTGGATTATAAGATTTAAAAGGAGTCTTCCACTTCCTAGACATCAGAAAAGCTAAAAGCTTATAAATATACCAGAGCTCAGAAGACGAGCAGTCACATTTCAAATGGACCAAGAATCAATGACAAAATATCGAATAAATTTTCTAGTTTTCATAGATAGTCTTTTCAAAACGTTACACACTTTGTCATTATTGAGGTCCATAAGAATATAGAATTTGCAAGCAGTCAACACAATGCGATTTTCTGGCGCTCATGACAATCTCGTTGCTCATTAACATTTTAGCAAAAATAAACCGCAAGGGTGTTTTGACAGTGCTCTCGACATATTTTGCCAGCATATTGAAGGAAAAAACAGGAAACTGATCAAGCAAAAGGCAGTCTAGAGCATCAAAATACCCTTGGATATTAAAATATTGTGTTTGTAGGAGAAGGTGGTTGAAAAGAAGGGACTGATTATGCGCGCCAAACATGCAAAGAACATCACAAAGCGAAGGAGCACCGAGAGGAGAAATTTCACAAGATTCTTCAACCTACGCACTTACCGGTCCATTTCGGCGCTTGCAGTCATTCTTTCTACCACTGTAGATCTATGAATTCCATTCTTATGACAATGAAGTAAAGCTGAAGCATAGAAGCCAGCGATCTCCGGCAAAATTGACAATCCAGGAAAATTTTCTTTACACAAAAAAACAAAAATCGCGCGCTGAATCAGCAATCACGTTGGAGTTGGATAAATCGAACCGCTCCCTCACAATAAAACTTTTCCAAGCCCTTAGTCACATCAATAATTCAGTCCACTGAGCCTCCAGAAGTCGATCTAGCGTATTTTGCTAGCAAGCTTTTAAGTTTCTATGGCCAAGCTATCGCCCCGCTTTAAAAAATTCAAAATTCGAACGAAATATTGCCCGAAGAAAACCGTTGAAAGGATGACGGTCGTGAGAAAATCGATGACGCGACGCCCTGTTGCTATGACGATGTCAATTATCCTAAACACTTGTTAGGAGAATATCCCTCTCAATCAGGAATTCTTAAAAATGGCGGGCATTTTCATTGTTTTTCAAAAAAATGCGGGTGATCTTTTTTTTTAAATTCTTTCAAACTATTCCCGGAAGACAGCGATATTTTCAAACAAAATAAGTTTAGTTTCCATGCTTTATTATATATTTTCTTACTTATTTCTAATTATTTTGGGTTTCGTTAACGACGAATATGAAATGTAAACCTAAAACGTGTATTCAATTTTGTAGGGTTTGAATAACTTCATGGCTATTAGCTGTACGCCTACGTTAAAAACTAATTTTTGTTTTTACATCAAGTACATTATTTTTTAGACTGCAAACAAAATGACTAGATCACATTCTCCCAGTCCGTGGGCGAAAGTTTATGTGCAACCAGCTGCAGGGAATAAAGTTGAAAATACGTACCTAATGGTACACCCCCCCTCCCCCTCTCAGAAAAAAATTGACTAACCACATGTAATATGTGGAATCAAGAAAGTAAAGAGAAATAATAAAAAAGACAACCAAATACATTATGCCTATGTCTTGAGAATATTCATGATGGTTCCGGCCAAAACAATAGCAACCAATCACCTTCACAGGATTTTTTCCCAGTGGAATAAGATCTTGTCCCACAAACAACATGTTTTCTGTTTTGAAGGGAACTAAAAGGATTACAAGGCAATTTTATTTTATTTTCATGAGACAGTAAATCTGAAACAATATATAATAACTTTTCCGCAATTAAAGTTTTTTTTATTTCAATCGCTTAGATATATATTTCACTGCAACGATCATCATTCAAAACTTCAATTTCACTGCAGTTAAATATATTTCTCAGATTAAAGTTTTAAATGCTTAGATATTCTGGCTAATTTATTGAGCTTGTGGGACTTAGCAACGGTAACTAAGTTGAGTCAGAACCATGAATTAGGGACCAGTCATAATTTATGGGGAAGGGAGGGAGGTGGGCTGGTGCAAAAGTGGATGTGCTATGTTTGTTTTTTCCCAACCCCCCCTTTTGTGATGCACAATTTGTTCTGACCCTCCCCCCTTCCTACATACATCACCAATGTCCGATGACAATTATATTTGCATAGATTTCTATAGCCCCTCTTTCTCCTTGCATAAAAAGTGGTGATCCCCTCCACACTTGCATCAGCCCACCTCCCCTCTAATAAATGACTAGTCCCTTAGTTAAAACAGATTTTGTTTAATTATTTTTATAATGGATATCATAAATTAAGGGGCTGATCATAAAGTACAGTGGGGGGTGGGCTGGAAAAATCAAAACTTTCAATGAATGAATTTTACTGGCCCACCTTTTAGTCCATGCATGATTACAATAGTAGCCCCTCCCTTGACCAGGTGCACAATAATTGATGATAATCCCCAATGTATTGCATGATTCCTCTTGACCCACCCTTTTTCCCATGCTTGAAAATGATGTCCCACCCCCTCTTTTTTCTGGCCCATCCCTTCCATACTTTATGACCAGTCCCTAAGCTTTATAATAACATATAAGTGTATTAATCTAATGAAACAGCATTTGAGCTATCCCAACTGATCAGGTTTTTCATTTAATAATGCTCTTTTTATAATAACTCAAGATAATAACAAACCCAAAACTAAGATGGTTTAATGACAGGACTTAAAGTTATCGACAAACTAGTACAACAGTACTAAATGCAAGGGCTGATCCATGGGATCCCCCAGTGATATGAGGTAGTTAGGGACAGCTCATTATTTACACCTGGGGTTTGGGCTGGAGGAAAATTAAAGAAATATGAAAAAACAACCACCACCCTCCCCCCATATTTCTTACACACACCAGGCACACACTCCTGCCACCACCAATAAGCTCCTTGCTAAAATAATTTCTTATATGTAGTTTTCAAGACTCCCACCTTAAAGTAAGAAATAAAATTTCAACAGCCGCCTTCCTTTTATCCCTTTTATCCAAGATCAGGCCCTAGTTAGGCATGAATAATGAACAGTCCCTTAATAGTCAGTCAATTATGTATTCAATATCAGGGGTGGATCCAGGGAGGGACAAGAGGGGCTGTAGCCCCATCCCCACCCCTTTCAGCCATATACAGTTGTTCCCAAAAACGTTGTCCAAGTGAAAAGAGGTATGACAATAACAGTCATTAAGTATTCAATTTCCTTGAGTGGAATTTTTAATTTGCATGTGATACAAAAGTGGATGACATTTTCTGCACATGTATGTACCGGTATATGGTGCTCGTATAAATTCCTAGTTCTGTCCACACACACGAAAATTGAATATTTAATGAAACAATTGTGACATTTATTGTCGTATAAACCTCTTTTCACTTTGACAAAATTTTTGGGAATGACTGTATAGTTTTATTTGATCAAAGTAATGGATTTATCCATTTTTCATGTTTGTTTTGAATCTTCCATCAACAAAATAAATGTTGTAATTTTCAAAAATGGCCTTGAACCAAAATAGTACTTTCAAAAAATCTGATATCACTCTGATTCACAATTTGTATATTACTTGGGAACATTGAGTCAAGCCTCCCCTAATTTTTTTGGCTGGATCCACCCCTGAATTTAATTTACTTTTGGTGCTCAAGCCCTGATTAAATGGTGCACCTCCCTCAAAAAAATCCTAGAGGTGCACCCTACCTTAAATGATTCTGGATCTGGCTCTAAAATGCCTGCCAATAATTTTGAAAAGCTCTCATCTTATTTAGAAAATCTAGTTATTGAATTAAGTGGCATCCAGGAGGTTCTTTCATTCCTAGGTACCTCAAACTTTTTGAAGGTTAAACAACTGTAATTTCATTTGACCATAGCAAGTTGTTAGTTTGGCAGGTCATGGAACTAAGTGTCTTTCCTAGCAGTCATACATGTATAATTAACCATTTCCTGTTATCCTCCATAAAAGTCAGTATTGATGAACTGCTAAATGAATTGGTCAGTTGGCACAGCTAGTTCTTGACAGAAGCTCCACATGGGTTAAAATTTCAGCCAAGATAATACAGGTTTGGTTTTTTTTTTATTATCATACCAATTAAATTTGAACCATGCTATACAGCTAATTACTATTAATAAAATAATCAATGGGTTCTTAAATAACACATTTTCTGTTAATTCTAATTGTAAAATTCATTAATAATTCATAAGCTTTCCAGCCAATCCAATTTGAGAAATTAGATCACATGAACACCCTTGTA
>WUAP02144701.1:0-11687 GCA_015163945.2 Stichodactyla helianthus | reverse complement strand
AGAAATGTACCAAGATTCTTCTCGATTTTTTTCTAAAAGCAGGAATTTGGATTCGTGATGTTTCTGAAGTCCTTTTGAGCCATGGAAAACATTTTAGAGGGGGTTTCTGTGCCTTTCAAAAAACAAAATGCGTACAGCATTCTGATTTCTGCGCCAAAGTGATCAAGCACTTCAACTATTTTTGCTGATTGAAAAACCGACGTTTGGAATCTAGGCTAATGTTTCTAAGCAGCTCCTAAGCACAGCCTTGAACAGCCAAGGGCAGCCCAGTCTACCCTGCCCCCAGGGTCTTGTTTTTCTTGATTATCCTTTATGCATTTTTAATCAAACGTTCAGAATCTTTCCTCGAACGATCAACCGCAACTTGCCCGTACGATTCGTAATTTTATTTTCATATTCGCGTGATCTCAAAAGTCGTACGCAACTCTAGACTCACTAGAAACATTTCTAATAAAAAACAAAGCGACTTCATGTTTTCTGAAGTCAGTGACTCAATATTATTTCTTATAAGCAATCATCACAATGCAAGGGGGCAAGTGCGAAGCTGAGAATTTTAATTAAAATTTCTTCTGTGTACACAATTATCTTGTAATTCTCAGAATCTTGAAGCGAAATGAAAAAATTTAAAAATTACAATGCGAAATTGTAAACAACCCTTACTATTTCCGAGAATTCATCTGTGCGATAGGCATGCGCGCTGAAGCTGGTGGTTACCGCCCGTACGAATTATAATATTGATTTATTGTTATTTTAATATCCTTATTATGAAAAAGGGCTCCGGTCAACGCTCGGTAACCTATAGAGTCCATAGGTTTTTATGATTTTCATTTATTCCGTAAATCACCTATCTTTTTCAAGTCTGTAGTCGAAGATTTTTTCCTTACTTACACATAATGTTAGTTTAATTTATTCCTTTTTTTTTTATATATATATATATATATTGCCTGTACATGCAACGACGTATTTACATGATAAATTTACAGGTATCGATGATTATCGCGAAATTAGCGATGATACTTAGTTTTTTTTTTATCACGAAGATGCGTTGACAATAAAAGAGAAAGAACTAGCCATCTCAATGGAGAGTGACAGGTCAACAAGAAAACGAGGCAGCAAGATGACGTAACGGATGACGTCATTTCTTGTTTTATGATTGGTTGCCCGTTACAACAGCTGCGCCTCGGCTATAACTCACTTCACACTTTCCCGTGTTTGACCTGTTACTACATACATAAAAAACGATCCCAAAAAGATTTACTTTGTAATATCTAAGTCTCTTAACTTTCTTAAAAGTTTCAACTTTACTTTTTCATGAAGCCTTGTTCCTTTATCAAAGCTTTGCTCTAGTTTATAGCCATATTTTTTCTTCATTTTCCGGTGGATAGCTTTTCACCGTTACTAAAATTGTTCCAGCTTGATTGATTCTTGGAAGAATGAACTTGTCCGCCGGCTCCGTGTCATCTGGAAGCTCAATGAAAACGCTCTTTTTACTTCCTTTTTGAGTTTCAGTGTCACTATTGGAACTTGAAGCATTTTTTGTAATAGCCAAGCTCGTTTCGTCGTTATCTTCATTCCTTTCATTCAGTTGTACAAGAAATGACTCGTCAGTTCTCAAATTGAAACTTTCAGACTCAATTTCATCGTCATTTTTTGTTTTATTTTCTGTTTCTATGTTTTCTTCTGAAATTTGTTCTTGGCGGAGTGTGAGGTCATTATGATACTCTCCTTTAGTTCGACTGTAGTACAATTATCCTTGCTCTTTGCCTCCAGATTATGAAGAAAAGATGGCGGATCCCATCCGAGCACAGCATCTATCTTGTCCCTCTTATTATCGGCTGTCACCCCTGCGAATGCTTTTATTGTTTTGACTTAGAGCAACACTGACTTGGTTGTTTCTTTTAAGTCTTTTTTTGATTTCTGTGCTCTGTGAATCCGAATCCCCTTTGCCTTCATCCTGCTCTCCCATCCAAACTCCTTCATAGTTTGCACTTTTGTCTTGTCCATCTTCTGTGTTAACTAAACTCTTCTTCTTTTTCTGCTCCGCTAACCTTGGCTGTGCATTCGTTAACTTGCCGGGGAAACGCACCAAAATTTTTACCTTTATATTCTCGATCAAGAGTTTGCTCTTCTGTTGTCTCAAATCCTTTTTCGATGGTCAACAGTTCATTTTCTAGAAACCTGATACCGCTTCGAAAGTAGCTGCTATGGTTACTGGTATCGTTACTCATAACCTTGGTAACTGGGTGTACGGTATTTGAATGAAAGTCAGCTTTGATTACACTGAAACGCCTCTTTACTTCCAAACTATGTCGAGGCCTTTGTATTATTCCACTCGGCTTGCGACCCTCCAAGACCGCACTTGACTGGCACTCCTTGTCACGTGTCTTGACGTCACACCTGACTTGAACACTGCCCGTATTGGTGTTAGTATCTTGTAGCTCTTCTGTGACGGAATGATGAGGCTTCCAAAAATAAAGTGTTCTTGCCATACATATTCTGAAATGTTGGCTTTGGATGCTGTAAACAAACGGATTGACACTTGAGTTGAATAGAAGAAAGACGTGAGTCAATGTTATTAGAAATGTAATGTAGGGAATACTCTTCATGAAGTTGCTCATCAGCCACAGAGTAAGATTTGGAAGCCAGCAAACTGCGTAGATGACCGTGACGGTAATGACCACCTTTGTCACGCGCTTACGTGACTGGATCACCGCTTTGCGTGACTCCGAGGCACGCCCTTCCTTTTGAATCCATAGTTTATGGACAACTCTTCCATAAAGGAATCCCATGGTGAAGAGTGGAATGGGACCGCACGTGAAAAACCAAAGAAAAGCCCATATCTTCTGGATAATCTCAGGCCACTCATAGATGCACGATGCTAGCTTTACATCGTATTTAATGGTTATGAAGTCCGGTATGATAAATCCTATGGCATACATCCAGCAAGCTACAAGAACTACCTTTAACTTTCTCTTAGTCAGTCTACCACGCAAGCTGTGAGGATGAACAACGGCGCTGTAACGCTCAAAAGAGATGACGATCAAAGTGAAGACCTGCGCGTGTAGCCCCACCCACGAGATGGTCGCGAACGACACAAACTTGCAGATGATGTCAGCGCGCAAGTCGTATGGATACTGTATCACATCAGCAAAAGTATAGCGCATCAGTAAAAACACCGCTACTAGAGTATCAGCGATACTAAGATTAACCAAAAGATAATGCATCACTGTGTGCATGGAACGATTCCGAAAAACAGATAGAACAACCAGCGTGTTGCCCAGAACCCCAAGAACAGAAAGAATACTTATAAGCACTTTGATAATGAGCACTCCGGCGTACGAATCGAGTACTATTTGTCCCATCTTGGAGCCAAGTTGACGGCGATCGTAAATCCTGTCCTGGTCAATGACAATTCCTAAGATAGAGACAAAAGCTTTGATAAGTAGTACTAATTGTTTTCACGCCAGTGTGTTTTCCCTAGCGTTCTGAGAACTACAGTTCACGCACAGTCAACTGAATTCGATAGCTTAACATAAAACTAGCAGCCGTAACACTGGTGAACTAGTAATAAGTTGCATAAGCTGTATTTATACAAAGAAAATTTTAATTAAGATTTTTTGGATAGTGCTTTTAGGTCCTTGAAATGTTTTGTATCCGGACAGAAGTAAAGGCAATAAGCAAACAGTAAAAACTAATTTGTGTGAACGAAAGTAACTGAATCTACTTTCGTCAAAGTAAATTGAACTACCGAAACTACTATCAGTTTCCTTGATGAATCAAACCTTTTCAGTAGAAAAGATTTCCTCGCTGGCTGCACATTTGAGACGCCATACAAAGCACCTACAAACGTTTCTCTGATTGTAGATTAATACTTTGGAATCGAGTCAAAAGTAAGTAAAAAAGACATTGCTTTCATCATGACCGCAACACTTGCAAAGAAAACTCCGATTGCTTACCTTTAATTTAGTCAAGAAATCATGTTTGTCATGCTTTCTAGAAATCGCCGTGTCTTCTTCACATTTGAACAATACATTCGATGCGTCACCAGCCTGCTTCAACAGCTGTATTGGCTTTTTCTCCCGTAGCTAATTACCTGTGATTACTGAATTCATTTGCTCACTTGCTTTCTTGACACAACTCCAAACGACATTTAATAAAGTAAATACGACTAATGAAGAAATTTTTTCAGCGAACAAACAAGAGCACGCAAGCAGTTGTAGAAGAGAGATCTAGATTCTAACTAGATCTAGATTCTCAATGTTAAGAGCCGGAAATAGTGGAGAGAGAGGGGTAAAGCGTATGAGAGAGAACCAGAAAGGGAATATTTAGTTTTATTGTAATATCCACATCAACTGGATATGAGCAATCACGCGCTCTGATTGGTTCCTCTAATACTAGGATATCAGCTCATATCCCGTGAGTAGAGAAGTAAACAAAATGGCGGAACGTTTCGCCGACGTTATTTCATTTTTTAAACTTACTTAAAAATAATTAAAATTCTATATTTCTCAGAATCCAGTGGATGTGGATATAATAAAACAATTATTCCACTCATTCTCGTCGTACTACATGGCTATGACTGGAGCTCATGTACGACTCGATTTCGTGGAATAATTGTTAAATGTATATTATTTATTAATCCACATGTACATAATTAATTGGTTTAATAATTGAAGCGAGATATTAAGATAGATAGTTAATTGAAAAAATTACATAGGCAGCCAATGGGCTGAATTGCGTAATTTACAAAATTATGATATATATATAAAGTTTATACATGGAATAGGATACTAATGAATATAATAATATAAGATAATACAAATTACTTCGGCTACATATAGCAGGAATGAAGGCATATTAAAAAAATAAGTACATATCGCGGACTAAGTTATCGTGATACTAAGAATAACCAGGCGAGATTATTGAGAATGCTCGCTTTTGCACACGTACAAGATCATCACATAGGTACTGCGATATTGCATGATGGAACACAGGCGAGCCATACTCCAGGACAGGTCTGATACTAGTACAGTAGAAGTTAACAATTCGACAGATGGAACGCCAGCTCTTCTGAGTATAACTCGGGAAGTACATATGTTTGTTGGCTTTCTTAATTGCTTCTTAGATGTGCTCGTTCCATTTAAGATCTTTACGGATCGTTAGATATAGTAAGCCCAAGAATCTTAGCACTGCTAACGATCGGTAAGTTAGTGTCATTGACGGCAGATTGATCAAATGCATGGTTTGATCGTTTAAAGTCCACCCTTACTTCTTTGCATTTGTCAGCGTTAAGTTGCATTTTATCCTTTTGACCAGATTGAATTATCTTGCTGCGCACTCCGCCTCTGCGTAGCAACTTAGAAGCGCAGCCAGAAGCCAGATTTTGACTTGAATGGATAAAGTAGTACCTCTAAACATCAGTTATCTCGTTTTCCCTGTGTTCAAATATTTACTTGTATAGAGGTGTTCTAATTTCAGCTAAAATAAATAATTATTTTTCAGTATTCCGAGCTTGTTGTCTTTGGTTTTGCTTTTCAAGCTAAGAAGACAAATTCGAAGTACCTCCTTTTCTAGCTCTGACTATTACAATAAAAAATGTTTAAATCTGAATAACAAAGCATTTTGACAAGGCATTCTGGTAGTGCCTTTAGTAAAATGACGCGATATCATGTAAACGGCCTATTACAATTTAGCCACCAGCAAACTAGTTTCCACTGAAGTAACTCCAGGGACCGCGGAGCACCCTTAAAAGTGAGTTAAAGTTGAAATTTAAAAAATTATTTGCCATGTTATTTGCCAATTCTGTCTGTTAGTTAAACCTGGCCAAACTATACTCGGCCGACCGATCGGTGTCACATTGACATGTGTATCTCAAAGTTTTGCGTATCCCCAGCCCAGATTCCTAGTGATACCCCATACGAAACCACTCTAGCTGTTCGGCAGGCCTTTTTTCTCATTTGCGCAAAGGGCAGATATCTGGAAGAAAGGAACAGATCTTTTTAAAAGCTTCAAAAGACCCGCGATTGCGATGCTCAAAAATTTTACTTGTATACTGGATAGAAGGCTGATTGGGCTACCTGTGGCCAAGGCGACTGGTAAAAGTACTATAGTCTTTCAAAACAAAATGGCGGACGCAAAAGACGCTCTGCAGCAAAAAGAAGAACAAAGTTTAAACTTCTTTTCTGCAAAATTCGACGCACTTAAAGCCCTATATACAAAAGAACTTCGACCGCCTATACCTAATATACAGGTATTTAACAATCTTGGAGAATATGCACGCGTTATCAAAGAAGGAAAAACCAAAACATCTTCCCAAGAACTGCCAACGAAAAAGGCTTCTCGTGAAAAAAATAAACGAACTAGAAACCTGAAGCCAGAGTTTAAACCGCCTGATATCGGGACAAGATTAAAAGCAATAGCAGCTACCGAAATAGCTCAAGAAGATCTGTTATCTGGAGAGAAAAGAGCTGGTATATCTGATGTAGTAAGTGGAGGCTTGTCGAAAGAGAAGGACCAATTAATTGCTTTGGGTCTGGGAAGAGCAGGACCACCATGGAAGAAGAAATATATGAACGTGTTGGAGAAAATGGACGGTAAGCCAAAAAAAAGTTAAATTCCTTCCCACATCAAGTGACGTATAGGGCGGCACCTATCTCCTTTTCCATAGCCCTAGGCCACACGGCTACATAGGTAGTGAAAGCCACAGCAGGGGGCTGGTCCGCTGGTGGCTCCGTGTGTTTAACTTCCATACTCCATACCATTTATGCTGAGTACCAAGCTGGTAGGCAGTATGCTCCATTTTTAACGTCTTTGGTATGATGCGGCCGGCGCTCAAACCCAAGACCTCCCAGTCATGAGGCCGATACTCTACCACTAGGCCACATGATTGGTATGGTAAGCAAAGCTACAGTGTTATATATGACTGTTATACATGGGTCATTATAAAGGGGGTATTTGTACCCTGGGGAAAGAAAAATGAGTCAAGTTTGGTCAGATTTTTTAACCTAGCCAGCCACCAATTCCAAAAATACAAGTAAAAATATGTTAAAATGCCATACCCTTGGGCAAACCAGGAGATCAAGTATTCCAGCATGGGGGAGACACCAAAAGCAATCAAACACCACACATATGCCCAACCTCCCCTCCCCCCTTGGGCTTAAGATTAATACACAGATTAGAATTCAGGACAATTGAGTTAGTTTGTTGTTTAGTCTAGAGATTCATTGTAACCAGTGTTTCAGGAATCACTTTTTTGCTGCTAGAGAAGCCTCTTTTCCTTCAACTGAATATCACAAATCAAATCCAGTTGAACAGCTGATCAATCCAAAAAGATGTGAATACTTTCTTTTAAGGCTAGTCCTTTCCCTTTCTTTCCAGGCCACATGTCGTTATTGCTGAAATCCTCTCTTTTTTTCTTTCATCTTCCAGCATGTAGCTCTGGTCCACTGAGTATTCTGTACAAATGTCTGGAGAAGAGATACAAAGTTCAAGTATGGATAAGAAGGTACAAGGGGTTAAGGAGTGTGTTGACTGGATATGTTATTGCATTTGACAAGCATTTGAATTTGGTAAGTATGATTTACTAGAGAGGGGAGAAGAGGAATAAAAATTGAACTTCATTAGAGAACTATCTATAGTGCTTTTAAAGAGGAAGAGGGTAAATTGCACATTATTTTCTGGCAGAGAAATCTTTAAGGAAGTGGCTAAGAATGTCTAGATTTGCAAGAATCTTTTGTTCTCTGACATAATTGACCCTAGTGTTTAAATCTTTCAGGCTTTGATGGATGTTGATGAAGTTTACACAACTGAGGAATATCACATCAGAGAACATTCTGCAGAGGAAGATAAAACAACAAGGAAAAAGAAAAAGAAGAAGAAAAGAAAAAAGAAAAATCACTTAAAACAAAATGGAGGAAATCTTACGGATACATCAGTTAAAGGGGAAAATATTTTGCTAGCTCGTGAAAATGTTTATGAAAAATCATCCACTAATGCTTTGTCATCTCATTTGAATGCTGTTTCTGAAGTTAAAGAGAATTCTGCACCACTAACTACTTCAACTCAGGAGCTGCAAACAGGATTAATATCAGTTAATGACCTTAATAAACCATATAATTTGTTTAATTCTGACAACAAAATGCAGCAAAGTAAATTTGTTAACAATAATGGAGAAACTACTAAAATGACTTCAATAAAAGATAGCAAAAATAGCTCACCATTGGTAAGAACAAGAGAGGTTGGCAAGGCAGAAATGCTTTCAGCAGAGCAGCTTGCTTCAATAAAAAGGCAATGGACAGCTGAAACAGACCAAGAGAAAAAAGAAATGCCTAATTTCCAACAACAAATACAATCAACAGATTCAATGGAATCAATGAATCTAGAATCTGAACATACCAGTTATTTGTTTTCACATGATTTGACAGTGAGAGTTCCAGCTTGTGATGACAGTGACTCCAGAGATATGGAATTTATTGTAGTTGGGATTTTTCAACCTGCATCTACAGCAGAAAGTAATCAAGATGACAGTGTGACCTTACCTGAGGGTCTTGAAATTAATGTTCCTATATCATTCTCAAACAGTATTGATAAGAATGAAGATATAACAGTTAAACAAATTGTACAGCCTGAAAATCTGGTTGTACCTTTTACAGAACCTGCTTTGCATTGTTTTAATCCAGATGAAGCATCAAAGGATAAAGTTGTACAACCAGACAATCCTGTTGTACCTTTTACAGAACCTAATTTGCATTGTATGGCTGCAGGTAAAGGGTCAAAGGATAAAGTTGTACAACCAGACAATCCAGTCATATCTGATCCAGAACCTGATTGGCAATTAATGGATACAAATAGAGTTTCAACAAATCGGATTTTTCAAACAGTCAATCCTAGTGTTACACCAGTTTCAGAACCTGTTTTGCATAGTATGGATACAGAAAAAAAGTCAAAAGAAAAAGTTATCCAACCAGATAATCCTGTTATACTTGTTCCAGAACCAGTTTTGCATAGTATGGATACAGATGAAAAGTCAAAAGACAAAGTTATCCAACCAGATAATCCTGTTATACCTGATCTAGAACCAGTTTTACAAAGTACTGCTCAACCTGTTGAATCCTTTACCACAAAGACATGCATCATCGATGAAAAACGTCTCATGAAGTATAGAGAAAAAAGATTGTTGCAGTGTTGTGATTTTAGTAATGACAAGTCAACAGGGATCCCAGATCAACCAAGTGAACCCAATACTGCAGCTAGTTGCATTATTGAGAAAGAAGTTGAAAATGAAAATTTAGAAGAAGAGGAGGCACACAATGTATCTTTAGACAAAGAACAAAATAAATCTATGCATTCACATGTGGGACAATATGAAGATGAATTCAATCAAATGGAAGGGAAAAATGTAAAAGAAATAGAAGAAAGAGATAACGGGAATGAGAACATTAATCATGAAGGGGATGAAAGTTTTGGGAGCAATTATCAAGATAGGAAAAACACTGGTAATACTTCTGTAACAGTGCCTGAAGACCAAGGTAAGAAAATTATAATGTTTTGGTACCTTTTATTTGGGGTTCACAAAGTGGCTTGGATGTCAGAGGTGAGGTTCATTTTTGGAGGATCAAAACTGTGTGTTTTTTTTTTGTAATTCAATAGCAGTTGCCTTACTATGGGTGGAGGGTGTGCATGTTTGTTATCTGCTGAAGACAGGGGGAGGGACACAACATGAAATATAGACTGAAAATTCCCCATATAAACAACCCCAACCCCTGTCCCCAAGTGACGAGTTTCCTTTCCCATACAGACTGTATTGTAAAAGTATTTTTGTGGACATTCATCAGGTACAAAAGGAAAGATTGTTTATATAACAGAGCTTGGAGATCTGCATTCATCTCAGAAACATGAAGTAGATGGATTACAAGAAAGACACGAAGAAAACAGTGATTGTGGGTCTGTATTGAGTGTGAACAAGGAGGATGCTACTGCAGAACTGGGATCTCAACAAAAAGAGCTGGAAGAAAACAGTAACACAGGACCAAAACAAGAGGAAACGAATATGAGGAATGGGAATGATGAAAGGGAAGAAACAGAGAAGGTGCAACCAAGGAAAGGGACAAAAGGAGGTGGTGGAGATGTTTCTTGTGCAGATGAATATGAAAAGAAGAAGGAAAAGGATGGTAAGTAATAGTGGATTTCAGCCGAATATCTTAACTATCTTTTTAACTTCATGCACAGTCATCATTATCACCATGACAGAAAAGCAGGTTTCTGCTTCAGTACAAGTCTTGAAAGAAAAAGTCAATCAATAAAAGCAATGCAGACAACAGTTCCTGAAGGAGCTACCAAATGAAAAGAAAGTCAATGACCATATTATGCTTGACACCAAGTGTTGAAACATATGTCACTAGCTACACCCTGAAATCCTAATAGGAAAAAGATCAGAAGCAGACGAGAAAAGCAAACTAAAGGTCCAGTAATACGGCCCACAAAATCGTGCAACTTGTCATACAACATTGTTGCGTTGCAAGTTGCAGAGTAAATGTTGCTTGTATTACCACTCCGCGCACAACAAATTTCCTTTGTTGGATAAAGTAGACTTCTTTCGTTTTCTTGTCTATTAGTTAACGTACTTCCATTCCCTGAGGATGACCGAGTTGGTCGAAAGCTTGGAATAAAATTGTAACTTATTATCGTCGTGGTTGATGAAACAAATGAAATATGAATATATCTACAACCAACAAATATCTATTTAAAGTAGCTCTCTCTACTTCGTGCAAGAAAGAAATTTTGTTGCGCGCGGAGTGGTAAAATCATAAATCATCGTGGGGTGTGGAGGGGGCTTTGGAAGGGAGGGAGGTACCAAGACTCTATATACATGCCAGCCTAATAAGCGGAGAATGTGGATTGGTTGGGGGGGGAGGGGGGAATTTGTTAAGCTACACTTGCACGGTCATTTTATAACAAACTTATTTGTTGCGGCAATAAAATGGTAGACAGTTATGTATTTAGTTCAATGAGTTTTCTGTACTTTACAACAGGAGAAAAGGTCGGAGTATTTTATACATAATTAGTTTCAGTTCCAGGTTCTAATGGCTAACACTTCAATTGTAGAGGGCAAAGCCATGGAAAGCGATAAGGAAGAAGGTGAAATAACTTCATCAAGTGACGATGAGCAACCTTCCCAGAACTTAAAGCCACTGCCGGTCCAATCCAAGCATGACGAAGCCAGGAACGACACAAAGGTGAATACAAAGAAATTATCTGTGTGGGATAGACTTGGTTTTAGTAAAGAAATCAAAAAAGAAAGGGTAACGAGTAGAGACGGCTCGGAAAAACACGAAAAGGAACGAAGAAAAGATAGGAATCAGGAATCCAGAAGAAACGAAAATGACGAGAAGAAACGTAAAGATCGGGGAAGAAGATCAACTAGAGATGGTGAACGAAAACAGGAAACTGTTTCTTCAAAAGAAACGAATAAAGATGAGGGAAGAGATAACACGAAAACGGGAGGTCGTCGGCGATCAGTTGGAAGTGAAAAAGAATTGAGAAAAGGTAGGGAAGACAAAGATGTTGGAATGAAAAGGAAGCAAGTGTTAATTAGTCGTGATGAGAGACTTCGTTCTGCTGAGAGTGACGCACCACCAAACCTAGACAGAAGAGCTAGTGGCACAAAAAGGGAGCAAAGGCTTAGTAGT
>WUAP02144690.1:0-11689 GCA_015163945.2 Stichodactyla helianthus | reverse complement strand
GGCTGGCTGGGCGCAAGGACCAGCCCACGCACCCTGGCATTCAGCCCAAACTTATCATTACGATGAGTTTTAAAGGAGCTTTATTTACTCTAGCAGGCCATACCATTTTCATCACAGCCATTAAACCACGGGATTTACGGTGGAAGGTGTGTAACCGGGGTGTAAATGAACTCGTAGAGTAGACTTGTGAATTCACCAAACCAAAAAGCAAACGCATAAAACGATATCAATCCATCTTTCAAAATTGAGTTGGCGGATAAGAACGTAGGAAGATTGCATCGAAAGCTGCTTAGCAATCCTCATGACGACTTGCTAAGAATATTTTTGCTGGCGTTTCATAGTGTGGTCTAAAGAACTCAAGTGTCCTAGTTGTATCTCTTCTCGGATAGTGTGCGGTACCAATCCAGCGGTCTATTAGAATACGACTTGGTTCGTCCGTACAGGAACTTCACCATGGATCTCTCTTGAACTCGTGCTTTTAAACCGACTCTCCTTTAGCGTAAATAAGAGCGTAAATAACCGGTAAGCTACGTTGTTGTTTGTTGCTTCAAGGATTTATCTCGTAATTGATTTTAGAATCATAAAGGAAGCGGCTTTCTACAAGAAGAGAAAGTGGCAGAAGACGTGTTGTAGATCATGTTGTCATAGTTGCTCAATGTCACAGTCAGACGTTTATTTAAACGTCCTTTTAGTAATATTCCCTCTATAGATATGAGCAAAGTACAATTAAGAAACGCTTTGAATGATAATTCACATTTAGGTCGAGAATAACGTAACGTAGTTTTAATGCCTTAAAGAGAACAAGAATCGAGCCATTATGAGGCAAGCTATGTAAGCTTTAGTTTGTAAACTGATTTATACGTTTGACTGAATTCAGGTTTACAAATTTGAAATTATGATAATCTAGTTTGACTTACATTTATAGTCATTTATGAATGTCTAATTGGAAAGTAATTTGAACCTTGAACTCCAGGTAAAGAATAAAAAACCCAAGCCGTATTTATAAAACTTATGGTTGCCTTGATATGCCGACCTTTACACGTAAACACGGACTTTAGTTTTGTTAGTTGGCTCCTCTTACTCTCAAGTCATGTTTCTTTGACCCTTAATAAGATGACAAGACGTCAAACTTAAATCGTTATTTTGTCTCACAGATTTAAAACCAAAGCACTGAGGACATATTAGCTGGTGTACAATGGAGGCAAGGCGAGCGCTGTTGGGGATTGTAATGGCTGTCGTACTGGCTATGTCTTCTTGTAATACTTGCACAAACAACACTCATATTATCACAAAATTCAAAGGTATGTTTTTGAACACAAACGCAGTAAAATTATGCTTAGTTTAAGTGATATTTGGTAGTACTAAATAGGAATGAATTTCGATATTTTTGTGGCCTACCGCTTGTCAACCAAGGCTTTTCTTTTTGTGGACAATGAAGAAGCTTTAGTAGACTGAAGAAAGGTGGTCATAATTTCTGTGCCATGTACTTAAAACAATAGCCAAAAAGTTCTTTGCTATGATTAAAGCCAAAAGTAAGAATCCAAAAGGTAAACTCAGCTCAGTTCGACTGCAAGCGTGACTCTCTATATTCCTCCACTCAACGCACTTCAAAAAGTTTTGTTTAGATACAAAATTCACAAGCAGTTTGTAAAACAAAATTTTTATTTCGCAAACAAACTTTCAGCGTACAGTTTCTGCATGTGAAGAAAAGGGTTGTTATTTCAGCAAACGTCTGGTCCTCTCAGGGATTTATTTTTTCTGCTTCTGTAATAATAATAGTTCTATCGGCATAACTACGTTTATTTTCATTCTGGGCAAACAAGAAAGAGAGCCAAAAACATTGTCATTCTAAACAATAATTATTCGAATAAACCCTTTTGAAATTCAAGAACATCTATTCATGAAAGACGAAAAGCACTCAACATTTGAAATTAAGAGGTGGTTTCTGTGGGTTTTTGCATTAGCTTTGAAAAAATCTTTGCAACTCAAGACGCATGATGTCAAGTGATATCTTTCAGTGTTTGTTTTGGTTTTCTTGTGAGATCAGGAGGCGATCGGTCGACATCTCGTCCAGACTTATTATCATCCAAGATTTAACAAAACAACAGATGAGACACTTCAGGGTTCCGATTCTCATAACATCTTTCATCGATTACTCATTTACACCTTCAAATATAAATCACTGAGACCATATTGTTCCCGCGAAACTTTAACTTTTAAGAAATGGCCCATTCCTTCGATATTTAAGATATATATTTAATATATAAAGAAATCAAGGTTCAGTTTTTTATCTTTTTAATCTTTTATATTGGTGCATCTTTCGGGTTCAGCAAACCTTGCAGACAATAGTTGAATCCTATCTGTTTGGCCCTTCTCTGGAGATAAGACCAGGTGGAGGATGCCATGCAAAATATATTAATTACAATTCCAGGTTGTTTTGACAAACCAATCAAAAACCTTAAATGGTTTTTGTCAGCTGAAATGATTTTTTCAACCTACTTGAAGTGCTACAACTTGGACTTCCTTTCGTCACTGTTTACATGAATTTTAATCTCCTTTCCTCTTGTATGTAATAAATAATTTGAATAAATTATATGCCATAATAATAATCAAATCCCAATAAATATTAATTAATAAGATTTAATAAGGAGTGAACTTGTTAATTAACAAGATTAAGTGTAAATTGAATTAGGAAGAGGTGTTGGTTGAAGCTATAAATTGATGCAGTTAGTATTGCATGATAACCCTAGTATTCATTAGTACTTTAGGTATGTAGGGCTAATCTTAAGAATAAACAAAAAAGATGAATTGAATTTGTGTACAGAATGGAGTGGAGAGAATGAGATTGAAAAAGAGGATGAGAATGTGGAGTTTAGGGTTCCTTAACATGCAGTTAAACAAGAGATGTATGTGGGGATGTCCTGCAATTTTAGGATAGGTATTTACATATATGAATGCAAACAAATAATTAGAGACAATTAACTTTTAATATATTAATAATTAGAATGGGTAAAAAAGGATATCTTACATTTATAAAAGAAACATTCTTATATTGTTACTTAAGTAAACTTAATTTCATCACCTTGGAAAATTGATTTAAAGACAAGTTTATTTCAAAAAGATATATTTCTTTTACACTGTATGACAAGAGAACACTTATACTAGCTACTGAACTAAACTAAGTTTTCGATAAATATTGAAATCTTGAAACAACCTCTGGGCTGATTCATGTCAGGGCATGGCTAACTCACAGATCATGGGTGTTGTGGAGTGAGGAATACACCAGAGTACCCAGAGAAAAACCCTTGAATCAAGAAAGAGAGACAAAAAGAATAATGCAGTATACAGGGAAAGGGTCTTGTCTCTTCCTTCCTCTTGTCTCTTCCTCCCCTCTTTTGCATCTTTTTCCTTTCACTGCTGTAATTCCCTCTATTCCTAATTTATATTGCACTGTTACTCATACTAGTACTAGTACCAGATGGAAAGATTATCACATCTTGTCCCAGCTGCATCCATTACTACTATTTGGTTACCAATTGTACAAAGGTTATACTGTCATTAAGCACTTGTGTAAGATGATTGAAGTACATACCATTAGGCAGATTGCCAGACCACAGCTGGGAAAGCTCATTCTTTTTTCATCTTGTTTCTAGTGGGTGGGCACTGATTTCAATGTGTTTAGCATATGCTACCTTTATTCTTTCCAGAGATCCTATATCACCAAGTCAATATTTTCTTACTTCTGTGATAGAAATGGTTGTACACTATTAGGTTGACCTTTGATTTAGGTGCACTATAAGGATTTTATGGTATTAAAAGATTACGTTAAACATGTATCAGTACCTCTTATCAGGGATCATTCAGTATTAATGCTCACAATGGGTCACTACTAAAGTCCCAACTCTTTCAGCGAAAACTTTCATCAAAATTAGAAGTTTCATCAACTTGGTCATGGTATGCAGTCATAGTAAGCAAAGTAACAAGCCAAGTCTATAAGGCAGTAATTCAGTAATTCATCCATTTAGATGCAATCATTTTAGTCTTTTATAGTGGTAAGCTGGTATGCTTTCCAAGATCAAATGTGTGTCCAAAAATGCAGCTAATATCCTGACCATGGACGTTTGCTTTTGGTCTCAGTCTTGTTGCTTGTTGCTTTTGGCTGTGACACTACGTTTTTGAAATAGGTATATACCAGTTCTAGTCTATTAATATGTTCTACTTTCTGGCCCTCCACTCCTTCCCCAACAGTTTTTAAAGGTTTGTTCCACTATTCAATTCCTTCTTATATTTGTGCCTTTCTGACATTTATATTATTATTGGTGATTAAAATAACCAGCTGCTTTTAACATCACCACACTGTCAACCTATAAAGCAACTTCTTGAAAAGTAGATTGTATCTTACAAGGTGTGGCTTATTAATTTTACATTAAAATAGAACAATGAGATATTAAGAAGAACAGGATATGGGTGGAGACCATTACTGGTATGGTGGAAATGAGTTAATTGTGATTAAAAGGAATCCTAACTGTTGTCAGAAATTTATTGTTCTCTGTAACAGTTGCCTGATAAGTAGTAATTGGATTAAATTTAAATTGACTTAGAAGACAATGTACAGGATATTGTAATTGCCAACGAACATTTAAACAGTGTCGAACTGTAGCCTGTGGTATTGTAGATAAAAAAATGTTCAAGGAAGTACATCCTATGGTATATTAGCACATATAGAAAGTGTTAAATTTCTTGTAATGTTGTATGTTTAAGGAAGCCCAGGATATGGTATAATGGCATTAAGGATAAATAAACTAGTGGACTATCACAAATCCTGTATTCTGATTGGTTACCTTACTATAGGCCTATTACTGATAGCCCATTAGTTGAGGAAAAGCAAAAACATGCTAATGTATTGTAAAATTTTTGAGGTTTTGGTTATTTTCTACAACTGTCAGACTAGTTTGTTTATGCTATTAAACAAATATATCTTGCCCTTGAGGTCTATAATTCAAATGGCCCATTAGGTTAGGCCTCGTGAATCAAATCCGTTCATCTGGAGCTTTATAATTGTAAGCAGACAGTGTCAAACAACAAATAATGTTGTATGTACAAAGTTTAAAAAAAGACAATGCATAGTATATTGGAATGTATACAGTTTACATTCTGCGTAATGTAGTTTTGTCCTAAGAGGAAGTACAAGCAACTTTCATTGTTATGTAGCTACATTTTGGTCAAGACTAACATGTATTGTTACTGGTCACAACTCCTGTTTTTCCTAGGTTACTTAAAGTTTTGGGAAAACAAAACAGCCTTCCCACATTTATACACTTTTAGTGAAGATGTCGTTGATTTTGTATACATTTTGAAAGTTTGTCTTATCAATAATGCTGCATATTGTGAATGTAGGACTGATATAATCCTTGTATAGTTAAATCTGCATGCATGTTATTGTACACTTTATCACTCCTTGCCTTGGGATTCTGTTTGCCAAAGGGGACGGGTTTTGAAAATAGAAAAAGCTGTTCTCTGTTGGAGATTGATTTAGGAATTAAAACAGCTGCATTGCTAATATTATAGGTAGCATGAATGAAAATCTGCTATTTATCCTGATATTTAAATTTGTGCTTGGAAAGTGTTACTTATAGTTAACTTATTTTATTTTTTACTAACAAAGTTTACTGATCAAGAAAAATTTCTTTTGGGAGAAGTAGATGTTTGCCATTGGAAAAGGAATATTTCATGTTTCTTTTTTAAATAATATTTTTCACTTTTTTTACAGAACTAATATCACAGGCTGAAGCTTCAGAATTCAAAGGATCTTTCAAGGCACAAAATTATAGTGAACTTCTGATAACGAATGGCAATCTATACGTCGGGGCAAGGTGAGCACGCACACACAAACAACGAGCGGTTTTCATATCAGCTGTAGGGAAACTTAAGGCTCGGACACGCAATGGCAAAGAGAAATCGTTTCTACTTTTGATAGAGCAGATTTCGCATTAGAGGGAAACGATACGGCAAATTCAAAACCCACGTAGCAGTAATTACCGTAACCGTAATTACGTGTTGTGATTGGATGGCTCACACGAAAACAATGGAAAGCCATTTCAATGTTACTGCATACCGTACCGTGTACGTGCTGTAAGTCAGTACAAAAGCTGCTCACTCATATGAAAACCGCTCTATTACACAAGTCGTGAATAAAAGGTGCGCATGCACACTGTATACCTAGTAATGTGCTGTAAGTCTGTACCATTTAAGGCTGCTTGCCTGTGACGTCGCTCCCAGCGGGGAAATCGTGTGTGCACCCGTATTATAAATAAGAATTCTTTTCTTTTAAAGAGAAAAATGTAAAAACTTTTCTCCTGTAGATGTTTATCGTTTTGACCCCTGTAAGAGATCTGTAGGATCAATATCTGTACCCACCTACCATTTGGGACAGTTGTTTAGACAGGACTAGGCTTCGTTAGGTTTTGTTGATTCACATCTGGATCTATAGGAACTACTCCTGGCTAAAGGACCTTCTGTCTTTGATCTATAAATAATTCGCATTAATCGCAAGCTTATTTATGCGGAACATCACAGCCTTGTTACAAAAAAGATTATAGAACAGAAAACGTACGGTACACCGATCTGCGGCAACTACCGCGGTAATGAATGTCGTAGCTTCCCATTGTTATCCAAAGTCCGTTAAGTTACACTACGGCTTCGAATTTGACATTTCGTTCTCCACATTAGAAATCCGCCGCTCCGTGAATAAAAGTAAACGTGCACCTTAAAAAGTATTAAAAAAATTAAAGTGAGTCATCAATACTTCTAAATTTAAATCCTAAATAACATATCTAGTATTCATGATAAAGTAAGGAAATTTGTCAGACGCTAATCTTGGCAAAAGTTTCCAATTCTGGCTTTAGGACTTCAATGATTTAAGAGAAAAAAGTAATGGCATAGGAGTCACTTGTTATAATCCTCCCTCGCTAGAATAAAAACTGTTGGTATTATCTGAGTAAACAAATAAACAGGAAATATAAGTACGCGTTAATTAATCCTGAAAAGAGCTTATAGATAATCTTAAGTAGTTAGTCTTATATTTAAAAACGATACTTTGCCGTATCTCGAGTCAGAATGCCATTACATCACAACTACGCCTGTAGTAAAGTACGATTATTGATAAAATAATCATACTACGACTATTAGCAATTTCCTTAGCTACAAGGCTATAGGCCACATTTCTCTGAAACCCCTCCATACGGTGAGTTTCGTAAATCGAGGAAAGGCATTGCAGTCTATCAATGATTAATACTCAGGCCAGGCTATCCTGGATTAGAAACCCCCCTAAAGAAAGATGTCGGACGAATACAATTGACAAGAAAGCTAGTCTGCAGAAGTGGTTCTTAAGCCTGGTTTCCATTCAAAAAAAGAAAGAACTTTAAGAAAGAAAAGCCAAGGAAAGCGAGGGGGAAAAAAGCAGGTCTGAGTGGGTGACTTACTACCATTTGCGTCCAACCGGTAAGCGTCACGATTTTTTCGCGTTGTGTTACGTTTGAAACGAAATTGTCTCTCCAATCACAGCCAAGGTACTAGTCCCAATCAAACTTACACATACAAAATACTAGTCATGCAACATTATTGGCATATGGTAAGGAGGTCCGGAAGTCTCCAAGATACCTGGTTTCCCAGGATCATTAGTATCGAAGAAAGAAAGAAAGAAAACCTCATTGACATTTCACTAGACCTTCACATGCAACTGTAACAACATCTGTGAGGACTTCCGGAACAACTCCAAGTTAGACCTGAGAATTAAGTTCCCAGGACATTTAGCCTATCGGAAAGAAACAACAGTGACTTCAATATTCCACTGGTTTTCCGTTAAAAATAAAAGTACAAAGCTTTCATTTCCTTTGACTCAAAAAAACCATTCCAGAAAAAGAGGATGTCCATTAATGATCTAAGATTGTATCAAAGTCTCTGGTCGTTAAGGTAATTTACAAATGACGGTTTCCTGTACTCGAGTAATTAATCTCGGATGCTCATCATAGTTGATTCATACCTTGACCTATCAAGTGACCTGACAAGTAACGATTAACACATGAAAGACGTACATCAAATATGTCGGTCATGCGCGCTCAACACATCTGTTACCATCCCACGGAACAAGCTCGACTCCATGGCATAGTTTGACTCGGGTGTTCACAGGCCTTTGAGTCAGCTTTGCGTAGGCAGTGAGTCGATTGCTGATCGCTGTCGTGTTCTAGTGTTGTCGAACACACCCCGTGTTGTGTTGTGATGCGCGCGCTTTTTGCTAAGCTGATTATGCACTAGACTATCAGATGGATATGAAGATTAATGTTGGAGATTATTTGGTTAGGTGATCAACTTTACCGCGGCCGTTCTGTCTCGTTCTGCTATAGTTAATGGTACGCTTGTAGATTTTTTATTCTCGAGAAATGTCGGAGTTCAAAACACTCGGTTTTAAAGAAGAAATAAATGGCCATGAAAATTCTTGCTTCGCAAAGCTTTCAGTACGTTGTCTGATTGTTGATTATGGCGTGGTCAACGTAAATATTGAATAAATAAAATAAAAACGAATCTCTTAATTTTTGTCCCCAATGGAAACGTTTCCCTGCAGATCCAACGTTCGGCCTGGATGGGAAAGCCAAGGAAAAATAGGACTTTGCCAAGAGGGAAGAAAGGTTTTGAATTTGTTTAAAATCAACATTTATAAAAGATTTTCAAGAGAGATTAGAGTAATTCTTTATATTTGAGCTGACTAAACTCACTAATCTTTTTTCATCTCCATAATTTTTTCATTAATACGAGCTTTCATGATTTACCCCGCGGCACCCACGATATTTCTTATTGACCGGTCAATATTTATCACCTAGGAGGGGGAGGGAGTTGGAGGATTTGAAAAGGTTTTGCAAAAAGTGGGTTTCGCACAAAAAACGTGGGGGGGGGGGATCGGCGAAACAACGACAGACAAACAGACAGGGGAATCATACAAAAGTTATGAGTAAAATTCGATCGTTGATGAGGTAGGATTACTAAAATTCCACACTGTGCCTTAGGGGGATCAGATAATTTTTCAGGGGTCACAGCAAAAATCCTCCACCCACAGGTCATACATAATGACCAGTCCATTAGCTCAAGAAAAGTGTTTTTCATTTCTCCATTTCGCAGAAGATCCGACATATCTTTGGTACCTGCAATTGCTGTATCATTTATGTCGGATTTGACGAGAGATTTCAGGTTATTGAGTTTCTCATGCTTTTTTTTTTTTTTTTTTCCCAGAAATTATGTCTTTATGGTAGACATAGATAATTTCTCGGAAATAAAGGTAAGATAATATAATAGTTCAACCAAACACTTCTAACTATTCTGTCCTGAAATCTCGAGGAAACACTGATTGTTCTATCGTGCGATGACAGTTATGAGGCGTGTACAAACCAAATACCCTTTGGGCGTAATGTTTACCCAGTTCAGACTACGTGTCATTCTCTTGCGAATACGATTCTTTGTTTCTTGGTAACGCTTGAGAAGAGACGTTGATATGGTTGAGTCTCAAGCAAATATTTATATTATCAAGGGAATGACATGTGGTCTGAAATGGGCATACATTACGCCAAAAGTGATTAGGTTTATTTCTAGCCTGCGGCTGCTTCTCACTTCTCCCCTGCGGTCTGTGGTCGAGTTTCGTTCTCAGTTCTTAAAGGCCGAGGAGAATGAAGAGGTGGTGGTGGTGGTGGTGGTGTGTGTGTTAGGGGGGGATTTGGCTTTGGAGCAGATCGTTTTGGGAGCAGGGGTTGGAAGGACAATAAATAGGTCATGGGGTGGCCATTATTGGTCTCCTCTCACGTCAATACTGGTGGAAAAACGAACGCATTGTGCGCGAAAATGACGTTTTTTCTCCACTTGAACTTTCTTGACTTTCTTGAAAGGATTCCTAAATAAACAAGTGTTTTACGATTTGCTAACTGAAAAGAACCAATAGTGCCGGGTCCAATTTCAAGGATCTAACCATGATTTTTGGTTTTGCATCGTTGAAAAACAAAGAATCTTCCTTCAGACCAAATTTACAGATCTTACTAACCCTGACCTTGAGTAGCTTTGCATTAATATTTTATCAAGATCTTTTGTGTCTTTGATAAGGCGCGATACGATTGATCTTTTATTTTGTCTTGCTCTTCAAATCTTGACCTTCGGGTTTTTCTTTCCAGGCCGTGGATTATTCATCAAAGCAAAGTGATGCTCTGAGATGTAAACTTAGTAACAGACCAGAGGTACGTGTAAGAGAACTGGGCGCATGCTGAATATCACGTCCCGGAAGTGTTGCGTGACGTCACGTAGGCGTGAGTGGTTGAGCAGTTTTCGTATGACTGTGAAGAATTAGAATTATATACCGTGACAGTACCGCGTGCCGTGACGTTTCAGTCATACCAAAAATGCTCTAAAATTCTGCGTGTAGTGCGTCACAGTAAAAAGTGCGTGATGAAATACCGTGTGCAGAGCTTGAGGATCGTATTAGAGATCATACTACAGGCTGATTGAAAGGAATTTCTGGGTATTGCAAGTTAAGTTTTTAATTCCAAAAGGAACCAGATGTAAAACATTTACATGAAAAAATCACGATATCTACTACAATTGCATGCAGAGAAAGAAGAAAATGATTAGGAAAGACAGACATTTAGTGCGGAGCTCTCGTTGACTGACGTCAATGGGTGGTCTTTCTAGCTCTTAACAGCAGGTAGCCTTCCCTTTAGGTACTCTAACGTCCTACATTTTTCGAGCGTGAAGGGTTGAGCATGACTGATTTGAACGGAAAACGAAAAAGTCAGAACTTCCGGCTGCCTTGAAGTTCCTGCACGTTCATATGCATTTTGCATTTACACCTATTTTGATAATTACTTGATCCAGACGTATGGAATCTGTGGCTTCCGTCAATCAAAATGATTACTAACTCAACCTGTCGAAACTCGCCGCCGTTCGCGTAATTTTGAAAATGGGTATACTAGTCCAGGGGTGGATCCAGGATTTTGGCTAGGGGGGGCTTCGGACCTCCGATATTTTGATGAAAACAAAAGTTCAAGAAAAATTAATTTGTGTTGGATATTCTAATAAGGGGGTTCGTAGTTCCCACTTAAGGGAGGGTCTATAGTGGTTTAGTGGGTTTGGACGAACACCCCTAGATCCGCCCCTGTAGTCCCTTTTACTTTTGGGGGTAACGTTTTTACATTTAAAGAATCGCTATGAATATTTCATAGAGATGAATCTTTAAAGGAAATAGTAATGTTCAAAGAAATGACGTTCCTATCACCTAAAATTAAGGTGTCCTCCTAGAGTTTTCAGTAGTTCGGTAGTTCTAGTCAGTAGGACATAGTAATCTATGGCTAGTCTAACATTGATACCCAATAGGCCAACCAGGATTCAATTTGTGTGAAGCTGATCACATATAAGGTTACCATGGTAACACTAAGTCAGTTATAATGAAGGCCATTCTTTTTATTTAAAAATTAAAAACTCAAGTTTTCCACGGTGAATTTTTTTAAAAACCTTTCATAAAGGAAGTCCGTTACCTTTCATTTGACACAATACTAAAACATTCGGTACTACAGAATTTTAAATACACCTTTTGCTGTTCATTAACAGAAAATGTACATTCATTTGCGCCAATAGTTGTAACAATAACGCGTAATACACT
>WUAP02144679.1:0-11697 GCA_015163945.2 Stichodactyla helianthus | reverse complement strand
TCTGAGAAGCAGCCCGCCATTTTCCAGCCAGAGTATCTCCCGGGCCTTATGTTACAAAAGTAATTTTTATAAATATTTACCCTCTACTATTTTGTAATTCTATTATGTTCTTATGGATACTCTCTTGTAATCATGCGAGACACTCTTCGCAGCACTTCACTTTCTATCAGAAACTACTAGTTTTATCATTATTATCAATAAACAAGGCCAAACTCTAAGTGGCTAAAATCCATCAGATGATGAACCAAAAACCAATCAGCTGAGCGCGTGTTTCGAAGAGGGCAGTTTTCTGTTTGGCCGCGTATACTGGTAATAATGTATTCTAACAGAGTGATTGCAATAAACCCGTGAAATAGTTATTAGTCTAACAGCGGTTTTCTTTTGTTGGGATTGGACTATTATAGAAAACAGTACATTCATTTTACTATCGTTTAGCACATTACTAGTAAGTCCTTTAAAGTTCTGCACTGACTTTGTCGAACTTGATGTCACAATTTGCAATCGTTTTCAGTCTACTCCTTTGATTCGCGAGTTACTCCAACTCTGATTTCTTAAGATCACTCGATGGACAGAGAGCTTGAAAAAAATCGCAACTTTATTTTATTTATTTATTTATTTATTTATTTATTTATTTATTTATTTATTTATTTATTTACACGAGTCTGTGGCCGTCTTTATGTCACTTCTTACAACTGAGTAAAAGAATTACATATATGCGAGAATATGCCATATTTACACGTACTGAAAGTATAGCATCGCTAAGCTTGTAAACAGTGACTCGAATACTGCATACACTCGTGTAGCAAAGAGTGAAGCACCAAATGAACTATATTGTAAATCATCGATTCCTAGCAATAGTTTTCGACTCCTTCAGATGCCAAAACAAATAGAAACAGAACAGTAAACGGGAAAAGATGCCAAAACAAATAGAAACAGAACAGTAAACGGGAACAGACATTGAAAGATAGAGAAATGAATTACGTTTGTTTATTTTTTGGGAATTCAAAGCAAAACTTTAAGTTTAGATCGACGTTTCGACCAAACTTCGTTGAATGAATTATTTGCGTGTATAAACTTCCTTACTTGTTCAATTATGATCTTTTCCAGTTGTTCGCCATTGAGGACATTTGGTCCAAATTGTAGTGCTATCGTAGTTCAGTGGTTCTTCTCGAAGGTTCTTTGTTCTCGTCAACAAACTGATGACTTCCACAGTTTGACATTGTTTCACCCCAAAATTCTTCGTGGGGAGCCTTAATCTTGTATATTGGAAACAATCCAAGGACAATTAGTCATGATTAATAACAGCCAGTCAAACAACAGACCGAGCAGTGTAGCATTAGCTAACTATCATACTCATGTTACAGGTGAGATAGAAAGGGGTCAGGAATAATGTATCATGTTTTTCGTGTGTGGAGGGGGAGGGACGGAAGATTCTAGTCTAGGCAATTCAAAGTGTAAAGTGCAGTCTAAGACTGAAATGATCTCCAAGTGACCTCAGCTAGGACCAGTGGGCCGGCAAGACAAGTTACTCACCTTCTGAATCATTTTTGCGTAGGGTTTTTCTCGAGGTTCCAAACAATCAGACACGTCACACTGAGATGTCATAAGTCGTAGCTCGTCATGGTTGCAGGGTTTTTTGGGTGAGAGGTTGCTGGGTGTTGTGTTGTGAGATGTCATAAGTCGTAGCTCGTCATGGTTGCAGGTTTCTTTGGGTGAGAGTTTGCTGGGTGTTGTGTTGTGAGATGTCATAGTCGTGATTCGTCATGGTTGCAGGTTTCTTTGGGTGAGAGGTTGCTGGGTAGAACGGATGGAAAGGAAACTGCTGCGATTGTTGTGTTGTTATTTCAAGAAATTCTTGTGAAACGTTTTTGAACAGTATGGGTTTCTCTAGAATATCTATTGATTGAAAAGAAATGAGAATCATTACTACTTTACGTTTGCGGAAAAACATTTTTCGATGGTTCCAAGCTTAAGAAAGATGCGAGAGACTGGCGATGGTTGTTTTTTCTCAGTCGAGTTGTTAGTGGTAGAATTTCGACTGAGGTCAACAAACCAAATCCAGTAGATAGTAACTTTAACTCGCGACCAGACATGAGAAAGCGCCGTATGAAGAAGCTTTAGACTTGGATTTCGTGAGAAAAAACAGGCAGAGAAGAGTGACTAAGGTCGTGTCGACAAAAATAATCTTGTTGTGGAGTATGGAAAATTCCCAACTCCGTAGGGAGATACTTTTTTATTTTATTTTTTTAACAAAGCACCCTGTGGCTTCAAAACACTCACTAAAAGTGGAAACTGAGCAGCGTGAGTGGCGGCTTACCCCCACTAAGAATACCTGCATGGTAAGGGCGTATGACGTGTATGGGATCGGGTGTAGCCCTATAACCAATACTCTTGAGGGGTCACTGACCTATTAGCTCAAAATCCAATAGCAAAACAAACATGATATGTTGGTTTCTGGTTATGTAAGGCCACAATAGACAAGAAGAATGGAATCCAAGTATATCGTCTCACCCCTAATACAGGCACACTCTCCCCTCCTGCTCTCAACTCGGCTCGAATTGTTATTCATTTTGCTAGTGCTGATTCGATTAAGTTTATTTTTAGATCAGAAAACTTGGTTAATTTCAGTGACGATAAATTCATAGTACTAATTACTGTCCTGTACTCGCCTATGCAAGACAACAAGAGAAAATGTACCTCATTTTCTCTTGAAGACAACTAAGTGTCCTGTGGACTGGCTTTATCAGTATTCACCAAATATCCCCACTTTGACTCCACTGGGAAAATTTTTATAATTCCTGCTCTCAAAAAATGCTTAATTTGTTTATCTGAATTCCTTGATATCCTGCCTTTAATACCACAGTGCATGATAATACTATCAACCATAGCACTCAATATACCGCTCGGCGATCGATTCAATAGCGTGAGAACCGTCGCATTTGAAAGAAAACACTCTACTTTGGTTTTAATAACTTTGATAGCCCTGCGACAATTTACCTAAAGATGACCCCCTCCAAACCCCTCTACCCGCCCTTAACGAAAAAGAAGCCTGACTACGCAATAGACTTACCCAATATAAGCCGCCTTTACTAGTAGAGTTTCTTCTAGGAAGGAAATGCTTGCCATGTTCAGCATATCAGCTGGTGGAATAGTATAAACCTGTTTATCCTTATCTTGGAATATCGTGTTTATAGTCATATATATCCTTGCAGATGACTCTCTGCCATCAACATCTCTCGCACAATTAGCAAAATGTATTTCAGTAGCTCGTTTGTTTTCTTTAGATAAACTTTAAATCATTGGAGATAACACTGTTTTGACCCAGGCTCGGCTGTCTTTCTGTTATTAAGATTAAGAGCTTATCTAAGTATTTGCCTTGGGAAAATTAACGACTATCTACTTAAAGACTATCTATTTCTGCTATTGCATCAAAGTGTAATGCATTGCCTTGTCAAGATCATGTCGCATCATGTGATAAATACGGTAGCTTGCTTCCAAAGCCTAATGCTAACCACCATCACAATCATCATCATCATCGTCACCATCTATTACCATAATCAAACATCGCAGTAGCAATAATACGTAATCCCATGATAAAGAAGACATTTTTATTCAGGATTAAGGCAACTTAATTACCGTACAATATTACTCTGTGTTACCAGTTTACGCCTTCGAAATTTTACCGAAAAAGATTGAAGAAACATACAAGAGGGCAAAACCTTCAAATTTTACAAGGGACACTATACTTTTTATTTGCTTATTTAAAAAACCTCCTAAAAAAATCTATGTCATATCAAATTTCGAACTACTGAAAAAGTGAACCCTTTGTACGAATTTCTGTTTGACTTGATGAGACTTTTTCCGGGTGATGGTTGAACGAAGTATGGCAAATCCAGGTATTTTCATCTCCTTATCTTAAAGTTATTCATCTCTTACTTGTAGAATTATCTACTAGTTAACATTTCTACAAATATAGTCTTCAGGTACAACTATTATCTTTTGAGCTTTAGTTTTTTTCTGCTCACTTCCGCTAATGAGATTTTCACTTCAAAAACTTATGAACACCCATCCATTCAAGCTTGATTATCTCAAGTTCGGGACACCCTATTTTTTCTTTTTATATCAGCATTACAGCGAAAATCGTTGCATCGCGGCTCTTTATCGTAAATTCGGTTGGAGTTTTGTGCTTTTCTGATCCGTCAATCATCATTTGGGGCGGAGGTTATTTAAATCAACCAATGATTTTCACGGATTCGCATAACTCCCGCCCCCAAATGATTGACGGATCAGAAAATCACACAAATCCAACCGTATTTACGATAATACGGGTCGTGATGCAACGATTTTCGCAGTAAATTCCCGTTAAAAACATCGCTATTTTTAAATGTTAAAAGTCACCTAAGTATCAATTAGATGATTGACCCACCCTTCTCTTCCTATCGCTGTAAAACAGAACTGAACATACAAAACCGCGTCCGATCATGAGTAAACGATTGGATTATGTTACAAAGGTAGATTGAGTAAAATATTTTACTGAGTCAAGTTGGAAAATCCTCCTCCACCCTCCCCTCCCCTCCCCTCAGATTATTCCATATCAAACCCATACCAGCACCCCCTTCCCCTATACTATGCTTCCAATTATTGGATGTAAATTTCTGACCCAAGATGTTGGGATCCTTTGAAAAAATCCAGTCCCACAATTCCACATGGGTAGGATTTGTTTCCCAGTCCCCTGCCAACTCTGGCTAAAGGAATCCTGATTAAAAATTCTGTTTACAATTTCAATTCCGTTATATTAGAATAAAGATCCAGTGAATTAGGGTTAGCTAAGGCCCCTCTGTTGGTAACCTTTTCCCCGGATATGATTTTCTTCACAGCTACTTCCACTTTCTTCCCACTGGTTGTGTAGGGGATTTCTTTCGTTTCTAAGATGAATGATGGCACGTGACGGGCTGACAGCTGACTCCGTATTGATGACTTGATCCTGGTAACTAGTTCCTCAGAAAACCTGGTGCAATAAATAATCATCTATTACTCTCATCATCGTAAACCTTACATCTAAGAAACGCGGTGAAGACTGGAGATTAACATCACAACGAGGTCATATGTCCCGGATAAAAATCATGTTTATATTTTGCTGAACCGCGCGTTTAGAAATCAGACTTTAGAGATGTATTGTAATTCCAAATGCAGCTGCATAACCTGGTTTTGATGTTTATTAGCGCCAGTCACACGCTCGTCTTTCAGGGATATGAATAAAGATGAGATGAGTTATCGAACTGTATTGCATGAACATTGTGTCGTTTGAATAAAAAATGAACTACAAAGGTCATGATTGTGTGATTAGTAATTTCAAGGGATGTCGCGTCGCATTTTCATCGTCGTACTGTTTTCGCAATGCGTACTGGAATATGTAACTGACAATATCTTACCTTTGTCCGCTGACCAGTTTCAGAAAAAGAACCACTCTTTCGCCATCTGACGTCCGCTGACCAACGCACAGACTGTCCTCTACTTCGTCGAATTTTTCCACTGATAAAAATACACACAAGACTTATTCAGCACTCACTAAAAAAAACATTTATTCCCATAAAAAATAAAACCTTTGTTTATGCCAAGCCAAACTCGTTTTTAAGCATTTGAATGCGAGACTCGCCGGTCAACATGGCCCCTGCGTGATAAAGGTCTATTACTGGTAGATCACTGAAAGTTTCCACTCAAACTCGCCATTTTGTTCTGTCATCCAACATGGCGTGCATATATGCCAATGTTATTTTACAGAATGCGATTGCTGTCTGATCCTCTACTAGACTATCATTGCAGAACAAGAATCTTAACTTACCTATGTTATAGATTTCCGCGCTACCGAAACGAACACCATTTGGGTTAAGTGTACCGTCACTGAAAAAGAATAAAATAGTTAGTGACTTAAAGCTGAGTCAGAGTGCCTTCATTGCAACACTGGTCGATCGAGAAGAAAATGGCGGGCAGCGACTCTTACTTAACATAACTAAACATTCTAGTGCTCTTCTCTGATATCTTTTATGCTGACTGCAGAGAAAATGATTTATAAATACCTTCTTCCAAGCATTAGGATTCCACCAGTCTCTGAATTAATGGAACAAAAGTCCCCATGTGACCAGACACCTGACAAACATACCATATCATCATCATCATTATCATCACTGTCATACCGTTATCAACGTGTCATCATCATCATTAATGGTTATTATCACTGATAGTGACCCAGGGTCTTATTTTAGCGCTATTCATTTTTAGCAATATTACCCGATGACATAGTTTAATACAGCTATTTCAAAAAGGTTGTCGGTCGGCGTTCTGAAATCTGGAATCTGAGCCCGACAATCCGCTGGCACAGGTCATCGCTCAAAGGTGGTGTCGTATTTAGTTGGTGTCGATTAGGACGACAAACACGATCATTAGTTTCAGTTGTCCGATGACGACATATTTTTCCATTCAGACCCAACTAACCCTTTGCCCTTCCCAGTTACCAAGTCTAGGGAGGCAGAACCTTTTCAATGCTTGACTGCAAACTTTGCTAAGTTAACAGTTAATTTATAGACAAGTACAAGGGAAGAAGGGATTCATTTGGGGAAGGAGCCAGTCCCTTCTCTAGTTTCCATCCCTTTAGGGCAGCAACGCAGGCAGCTCACCTGAGAACTTTGTAAAGTAAGCTTTCTTGTATTTCAATCCATTGGAATCATTCCAGAAACTGATGGGCATACATGGGAATGGTTTAGTACACACGAGATCACCACTTTCATCCGTCACTGGTTCCCCTGCACACACAACAACACATGTAAGGAAAGCTACTGAAAACACGGTGTCAAACTTGGGGTACTCATGCCTACCTTTGTCGTCCCAGCTCTCCACGGCCATCCCCAGATTTCTTGCCTGGATCTCTCCTCGGTATACGGGTAATGTACAGTTTTGTCCAGCAAAACATGAGATGATATCCGTACCTCCTGAACACAAAACCAAAAACAAGGATATTGTCATGTCAATCAGTTCAACCTACTCACTTGGGAAGCCGAGGGTGCCCACTTTACGCTTTTCCAGTGCTTTGTTACAAGAGAGTACAAAGCTTACGGACATTGTAACAACAGTGTCATGTCACTGGGGTGGAACTACAATTCCAAGCGGGATGAGATCTCCCCCCGTAGAACTAACTAGTGCTGACCTGTTATGGATCCTAGTAGTATGTCATCCTTGATGTGCTCATACACGTAGTCATAGCTTGTGGGCTTAAGCGGGGAGCCAGTTGATAATATAGTGTGTAGAGTAGAAAGATTGTGCGTTTCCTCTGGAAATAAATAAACCAAGTATTGCTACATAGATGTATTTCACACCTGCTTGTTTTCTTTACCCTGATATTGAGAAGGCTTCCGGAATCAAGCATTGCAATTGGGTAGTGTACAGTTTCCCACTTCTTGATTGGTTTGGAGAGGAAGCCCTTCTAGTGGTTCTAGCACTCATAGAAAATCTGCTCTGCTGCAAGAGGTTTGAGAGGATAAAAGGAAGATATCTTTAAGAAAGGTTTTTGGACTTACTTGGACGTATGTTCTTATCTTGAATAGCTTGTAGCCATTTTGCTCCAGTTCCCAGTATAGTAATACTACAAAAAGGACGATAAATATCTGCATTTTTCTGATTCTTAAAAGTTAGTTCTTAGTTGCATAAAAAAAAATTGAGATTAGATCTAATTTGACTCTCATTTATAACACGATAAAAATATGAATGTATAACGTGTAGTTGCTAAGAAAATCGCTTTTAATTGGACAAAAAGATGTAATATGTTTTACCAATCCACCGTGATTCTTAATATATAGTTAAGACCTTCACTTACCCAATCTGGTCTATCAGATCCCAGAGGACATTTGGATTAGGAATGAACGGTGAGCCATCAAAGAGCACAACTGATGCTCCTACAGCTAGAGCTGACACTAGCCAGTTCCACATCATCCATCCAGTCTAAAAGAAATATAGAAAAGCATTGCAGAGAAGAAAAGAGAAAAGAAAAGTCCTCACAACAAGCAATAGCTTTTTAAGTTGCACCAGAATTTCTCACCGTTGTGTAGTAGATGAAGATGTCATCTTTAGTCAGGTTTCCATGGAGACTGTGCTCCTTTAAGTGTTGAATTAATGTTCCCTAAGTAAACAGAAAATGAAAGATATATTCATACAGGCAACATATATAGACTGTACTTGATCGCTGTATCAGGATCACTGGCATCACTGTAAGTATACAACAAACTGTTAGAGGATGTGAAAAAGCAGGACAGATAAAGCAAAATTGTACTAAAACGCAAATAAATTCAGACCAGCAAATCACAAGGCTTGCACACAGAACCAAAGGCCTTCAAACTCCTCATAGTACAAAATTTAATGTGGGGAGGGGAGGGTAAGGTGTCCTTACCCCCACTGAATGCACCATACATTTAGGTGGGCCAGTAGTACCAGATGAATACATGATAAAAAGAGGATGGTTGAAGGGAACTTGTTCAAACTCTAGTCTAGGAGATTCATCTGCAAATGTTACAAACTCTGAAAGAAATATGCTGAAATGAAAGAAAAACAATAAGATTATTGAGTAGATTTTGTGGAAGAATGAAAACTTATGGCATACACTAGTTGGTCACAGTGTCACAGTGATGATGTTCTTTAAACCAAACACTGCAGTAAAAAGAGTACCCTAGATGACTGCTCATTTATGACAGGGATGAGGGGGGGGGGGGGCTTTTTACGAGAATGCTCTACTATCAAGCAGTAAGGATTTACTAAGCTAGTCCCTCACTTCTAGAATTGTTCCACCATCCCTGTATGATCACAGTATTGGAATCAGGCACTTTGCACATTATACATTTCTCATGGTACATCACACAAAACCTGTTGTATTGCACATCCATGATGCTATACTAGTCAGCATTACCTGTTAGGGATGTTAGATATCTCAACTTCATCCTCAGTGCCAACAAAAGGGAAAACAACCACTTTTTCTAGCTGAGGAAGACCTAGAGCAATCAAAACATGAAGTGAATGGTGGAAATATCATTATAACTACTGGTGTTTTTGATTACATATCAGTTGATTTGTAACAGGGATATGATTTGACATATAAAATTATGAAAACACTTCACCTTGTACAACGCTGGCCAGTTTTTCCAGATGGTTGTGTATTTTATTGTTGTATCTCACAGCATTCACAGAAAAGATGATCTTGGGTTTGATTTGTGTGAACCGATCCAGCACACCCTGAAAACAAGATAATATGTCAGTGATTAAATAACTTTAAAAAGAACCATCCTGATCACCTGGTAGATTGCATTTCCATACCAGGGATGCACAGCAGGTCTGCACCATATTTCATACATTCATATTTCTAAAATTTGTGCATCATATATAATTTTGAAATGCCTGCAGTACAAACTACAAATGTCACAGTTAACCCAGAGTTTATGAAACACACTCCAAAATTTGCTATTTTCACATATTACAAAAACTTATTTTAGCCCAAATCATGTGTCACACATAACCCCTGTGGTACCCTGCCATATCATTTTCTTCATGTGTGATGCATGCTTCAGATAATGTATGTTTATTGTATAATAAATGATTGCTATATTGCTTACAGTAACACCAAAGTCAGGAGAGGTAGAGCTCCATATAGCACCAATACTAGCAGTAGCAAGCATTGCTTCTATAGCCAATGCACAGTTAGGGATGTATCCTGGAATATATAGATAAATGTTTGATATCATGACTCAAAGGCTTCCACTCCAGATGGCAAACTAAAATGCACAAAAATTTGGTGCATTAGCCAATCACAGTATTAGAAAAAGAATTCAAATAAACCCATGAAAGGAATTGCTACATACAACTAAATATCAGTATTTTATAACAACTTTAATGTAAAATAATACCCACTAGTTTGGCCTGCTTACCTACTACTCTGTCTCCTTTCTTGATGCCAAGGTTTCTCATTGCTGATGCCAAAACAGCAACTTTTTCTCTCAGCTCATCAAAAGTGATTGTCTTCACTTGTTGACCCTCACCTAGGCAACAAATGACAGAAAAACTTGTCAAAATCAATGAAGTGGTTTGGTTCCAAGACACTCCCCTTCCAATGATGCAGGATGACATGTAACCTACTGACCTACTACATGTATCAATCAAGCTTCATCCACAGTATTTGTGTCAGTTTACAGCAGATTTGAAAAACATTTACCTGCAGTATAGATAGCAATCTTATCTCCCTGGTCAAAAATACAGTAAATTCTCTGCATAGTTTAGTCTTGCTCCAGAAAACCATTCAGGGATTTTTTCCATTGGTTTTGATGTATCCACAACCTAAAAAATATTTTAGGTTAAAACAAGTCATCTGGATGCAGCCTGACCAACACCACAGTTAGGTTAGTCAAACCAAGGTTATGATTAGTTGTACACAGTATAGCATTCTCAGGGTATACCAGAATGTTAAAGTAACCAATAAAAATTGAAAAATTGGAAGATTGCAAAAAATGACTTTGTAATTTTCCAATAACATGAATAAATTACTTTTAATTACTTTTAAAAACTTTACCTCTTGGTAAGGCTGTGAGTGAATGATGTTAGAAAACAGCCAAAAGCTTTCCCAGAAATTTGGATAATTATCTAAACTCCACTTCCACAGCTCATGGTAAGTCTCTGCAGTATTCAAAAAATATATCAACTGTAAATAATACTTTGTCTGCAAGGGTCTAAGGGACTTATCTCTAGCAGATTAATGGGCCAGGGGGAAGAATAAGCACATAAGGGGAGCTGGTCATAATTTTTTTATGTACCTAAAGGGAAAAATTTTGTGGATGTTTTTGGTATCCATTAAGAGGAAGGCCAGATAATTTCCTGCATCTTGCATGGAGAGGGGGGCAAAAAATATAGTAAAATTGACAATAAGTCCCAAATATTTGAAATGTCATAATAAATGAGGCAATTATTAAAGAAAAGTATTTTGTTAGAGTGGGAAACAGCTACCTCATAACTGCATGTACAGTATATTACCATGTAATCTAGTCATGTTATACTAGATATGCACTGGGATTGGATATTCAAAACAGCAAGCTGTGCAAATATCAATAAGACTTTCATTCTGACATTCATTTGAATTTTTAACATCAAAATGATTTTTTTAATAGTATATCATTTTTTATTTAATTTTTCATTAATATATTAAATTATTTCATTTGGTTTTTCAAGGGAAAAAATATAGTCAAAATAATATTTGAAGAAATAGAAAACATGGGCATGTGCTGTGTGCAGTTATAATGCATGTGGGTATGGGCAGAACATGAGAGAAGTGTTGAAGCACAAGGCGTAGCCAAGTTCTTCAACACTTCTCAAGTGTTCTGGCCATACCCAAGTGCTTTATTTATAGGTTAGAGACTGTTGTGAGTGTTTTGTTTACAAATAAATGCACATGCTAACTGTACAATGAACAAGAAATTTCAATACTGCACGAAGCGAAGCTGAGTGCAGTATGGAAATTTCAAGTTCATTGTACAGTCAGCAATAAGCAATTATTGGACGAGGCTGAACAAAATATTGTGATTTGTTAGTGGCGAGCGGGCAATTATTTGCCAATGCCGAAGGCAGAGGCAAATAATTGCTTGCGAGACACTAACAAATCACAATATTTTGTGA
>WUAP02144678.1:0-26980 GCA_015163945.2 Stichodactyla helianthus | reverse complement strand
GAGTGTAATGTAGATGTAATCTTTATTGTATTCAGTTCAAACAGCATTTGTTTCATTGACTTTTATAGCATGTGGTCAGCTCCTAAAGGAGCCATTTTTAAATTTTTTTTGAGTCAGAGCTGGGCTTAGGATTGCTCTATGAAATTCTTGTAACGAAATCATTTCAGACATACTTTCTTCACAAGCTCTTACGATCTGGGGTCTGAAAAACTTGTTAAATAACCTGATTGCTTCATTTCGAGGCCCTGCTGTGACAAAAAAGTAGGGTACGGGGCTCCTCATGTGGCGTCGTTCTGTAGCGATCGTAAACAACTACAAGTTCTACCTCTTTTATAGTCAAGAGAAGATGTTTTATTTGATGAAATACTAGAAGTTTAAACTAAAAAGACATTTCGGGGCCTTAATCAGATGCTTAATGAAAGTTAAAGCTGAAAATAGATGTCAGAAGCTAGTTTTCATCCATTACAACGGCAAGTGTACATACGCAAAATTATCAAACCGTCTAATCATGAACGACGCTTTGTGAAATGTGATTGATTATTTTAAAATAAAACACTCTTAGATACACTTATATACTTGCTTCATATATTGTATTGAACGTGTATATACATGTGGATCGAATTGGTATACTATGTGGATCGAATTAATAGTGGATCGAAATGACCATGGATCGAAAAGACCGACATTCGTGTTATTCAGAAAATGTTCACCCATGTCTCTTAGGCTTAAAGCATACAGATGTATTTACAAGTCATAATGCACAATTGATTACATCCCAAATTTTTCCTTTTAGCTTGGTTTGATATATTGTATATCAACTTCATATCAGTTACCAGAAACCATGTCACTAATGTTTCAAGTTAACTTGAGTAACCTTGTGATCTTTTAATACAGGACAAAGAAACTGGTAAAGAAAAGATCTGGTTTAAATTTCAAAAATCAAAGTATGTCTATGATGATGAAGAGAAGAAAACTTTTTGTCCTATTGAGTTTCCAATCAATGAGCCAATAGAGTATTACCTAAACTGGAAGGGTTACCAGGATGAGGAAGTAGTTAAAAAGACTTTGGATAAATATGGTTCTAATGAGTAAGTACTAGCTAGAAACACACAGAGGCTGTTTGGCAAAGTTTTGAATTAGATAAGTAACATTAATAAACATTAGAGTACAGGCACTAAAAGTGTGAACATAAACAGTACTAAAAAGTGCTAAATTATGCTAATTCTATTGTTTTTCTATTGTTTAATTTGGTGCTGTTTAGTACTATACATTTAGTGCAAAGTATTGCATGCTTTTAGTGTTTGTTCTGTACCTTAGCATATTATTGTATTATTGACTAAATAATATTTAATAACCTTTTATGATTAGACTACATTGTATTTTTTTATATTTTATAGTTAGTTATTTATTAGCTTTAAACAGATGAAGAGCCATGTCTTATCATGGATCTATGCTGTCAATAAATCATTTATTATTTTCTTGTTTTTAGCATTATTCTAATAATGAAACCTTTATCTTGATTATAAGACTGGATATGGATGTACCAGACTTTATGGAACTCTTCAAGGAGCGAGCAACAGCACCCTTCTTTGTATTTCAAGTGTTTTGTGTTGGCCTGTGGTGTTTGGATGAATACTGGTATTATAGTCTATTTACCTTATTTATGCTTGTTGCCTTTGAAGCAACTTTAGTCCAACAGGTAATATTTAGAGTCAGTGTGGATGGAATATTTCTCTTGAATGTATAAGATTATGTTTCAATTAATTAATTTCTTTATTCTCATATTTATAACATGTGCATGTACAATAAATCCAGTGTTTGGTCTAGGATTTTATTTAGTGGGTCCAAATGTCTCAACCTTTAATAAAAAGAATTTTGCATTTTCTTTTTTAAGGGACTGGTCATAAAGTAAAGGAGGGGAGGGGGTCGTGGGGTGAAATTGGATTTGAAGGAGCTTGTTTTTTTTGGCTCAGTATAAAAAGAGGTAAAAAAAGTGATGACCCCTCCCCCTCTGTTTCCATGCAGGAATTGCAAATGACGCACCTCTAATGTATAGTTTTATACTAGACAGCTCGACACTTTTCAAGAAGTTAAAAAATGTGAGACCCACCCTGTGTTTTAACCACCACACTTTTACTTTATAAAGTCCTAAAGGGAAACTCAGTTATATCTATTTATTTCAGAAAAATTAATTTTCACTCAATCATAGTATTATAATAATATATTAAATTTTATCATATCAGAAAAACTCTGTCACAAGAAATTGAGATTTTTCTTTTGGCAAAGTTGATGATTGTTCTTTCTAACAAAAGAGAAAAAGAAAGAAGAATATACAATAGTTACATGCATGTGACTCTTCTTATTTTCATTTAATTTTAGCAAATGAAGAACATGAAAGAAATTAGAAACATGGGTTCAAAGCCTTATCTCATTCAGGTAGCTGTTAATAATAGAATAGATGTGATAGTTTTTTTTTCATTTAAATATAAATATAGTTGTAATTAAACTTTTTTGTTAATGTTTGGTTAATGTAAACACTTAGTCTTATATCTTGATGTTAATAGACTATTGCTCTATAGCCATCATAGTATAATTATAACTATTATAACAAACTGCCACATTTTCCTAGCCATACCAGTTGTAAGATTTTTCATTTCATAGATTATCTACCTATTTAAGAACTGTTAATTCTGAATATTTGTAGTTAGTACAATAGCCAATAAAAGGAAATCTGTAACACCATCAAAAAACAGAAATATAATTAACTTTACTGACGTTTCAAGCTTTCACCATTCGTCGGAGTAATAGGTTTTACTCCGACGAAGGGCAAAAGCTCGAAAAGTCAGTAAAGTTAAGTATATTTCTCTTTTTTCACAGTTTTACAGATTTCCTTTTATTGGTTATTGTATTCATTACACACTGACGCAGCCTATACTAGTTTACCTGCTATTTTCTATTTGTAATTAGGTTTACAGAAATAGAAAGTGGAGACCCATTCTTAGTAATGAACTACTTCCTGGAGATATCGTCTCTATTGGTAAGATACTAAAAATGATGCAGGAAAGTGTCTGAGGCTTCATGTGAAATCATGCTTGGTGGTGTAAAATGACTGTCTTGCTCTGTTGTTAGTCTTTTCTCTCTGACTTATTCACAGTTTCTTGTAAACACATACTTCTAAGCAACCAAAAGGTCAAAGAAATTTTAGTCATTTTGAGCTGGCAGATGTGAATTCACATGAAACCTCCAGGCCTTCGTGCATTTTTTTGAGAACTCAGGCTATTATAATAATACCAGTACAAGGTTTCTCTTTCTTATAATTAGACTGGTTGCAAAGATAATCACTATGCTTTTGACTTTCATTTTAGGAAGACCAAAAAATTCTGATATTCTGATTCCTTGTGACCTTGTTTTATTACGTGGTTCATGTATTGTGGATGAAGCCATGTTAACTGGAGAGTCAGTTCCACAAATGAAGGTACTGTGGGGGACCTGTGGGGCCATTGGTAATAAAACAAGATTAGATTAGATCAAATTTGGTCTGATACACATAAGAATGTGAAATGATATTCTTGATATTTCTGTTTTCAGGAATCCATAGAAGATTTACCAAATAACAATGTGTTTGACTTGGAACAACATAGCAAATTGCATTTGTTGTCTGGAGGAACAAAAGTAGTACAACATTCTCCACCATTAAAAACATCTACTGGTCTTAAAGGTATACATAGGGCAGTCAGTACACGGGAAGGGGTGGGGGGGGGGGAGGTACTCCCATGTAAAAAGGGCAGGGATGATCGTGGAAGAAAGTTAGTTTTCAGGTAGAAAAAAGTGCTTGAACATTAGGCCAGCCATAACAATTCACAACAAACTGTGATTGGTTAGAAAATTTAATGCTGCTCAGCTGGATTGTTGGCATTTACACGTCAAGGATAATATCAGGGATAATATAGTTATAACTGATAAATGATATCTGGGGCCACCAATTGCATACCCCTAAAAGATACTGCATGTGCTAAAAACCAACAGTTTTTCCTTTTTCACCCCTAAAAGATACAACAATCATCCCCACCCTTCGTTATATAGAAGTACTCCCCCTTGTTCAGTAAATGGGTAGATTAGATTAGTCTCAAAGGTATAGGGCAGTCAGTACATGAGTAGATTAGACTGGTCTTAAAGGTATAGGGCAGTCAGTGCATATGTACTGAGTAGATTAGACTGGTCTTAAAGGTATAGGGCAGTCAGTACATGAGTATATTAGACTGGTCTTAAAGGTATAGTCAGTACATGATTTGTTAACAGTCACATGGTTTTAAATTTGCAGCCCCTGATAATGGGTGTGTAGGATATGTTCTGCATACTGGATTCAACACATCACAGGTACTTTATATACATCCTGTACCTTTTCTTTTGGATTATCAGTTTTTCAAACAATCAAAGCACACCTTATTTTGGCTTCTTGTTGCTTATCTTTCTCCCTTACAAGCATCAAACTTTCTAGTAAGGAAGTTATAGTAAGCCTTTTAAAAATATTTCATTTTTGATTCAGGGAAAACTACTAAAGACAATCCTTTTTGGAGTGAAAAGAGTTACAGCAAATAACCTGGAAACATTTCTATTCATTCTGTTTCTCCTGGTTTTTGCAGTATCAGCTGCTGTCTATGTGTGGGTTAAAGGTAATTTTAGGTGTTTTTCATAAAATAAACTTTTATTCCATTCTCTGCATTATGCAGTAGATGTACGAGTGATGGGTTATCTTATGATGGTTATAAAAGATTAGCAGAATGGTCTACATGTTATACAAAGACCCATTGGTGTTCAATTTTAAATGGAACATTGATAATGACTCACAGATAAACACTGTGGATACGGAAGGAAATCATTAATATTGCACATGATTTTGTTTTTTATTCAAGGTACAGAGGACCCAAATCGTAACCGTTATAAGCTTTTCTTGGAATGTACACTAATATTAACATCAGTAGTCCCACCAGAGTTACCAATAGAGCTGTCATTAGCAGTCAACTCCTCACTCATAGCTTTACAGAAATTAGGTAACTATCTGCCATACAATGAACATAAGGCAAAAACTAGTTATGCCTCCAGCATACTGTATGTACAGTACCACCAGAGTTACCTTGGGTGACCGGTCATGACGCCCCCTAGCCATGACGCCCAACCATGACGCCCCCAATATTTATACCATGACACCCCCAGTATATACCATGACGCCCCATACCATATTAAAAGTAATTTAACGGCAAAATGCTTTAAAAATAAGTCTAAATACTTAAGGAATATTGAACTTAAATGCTTCTACAATTGTAGAATGGAATCCTAATTGGAAATCGAAACGATCTTACCGAAAACGATCGAACGCGTACATGTACTTCTATGAAATCCAGCAAAGCGAGCAAACAAACTGGGCGTCATGGTATACATACTGGGGGCGTCATGGTGGGGCGTCATGGCTAGGGGGCGTCATGACCGGTAACCTTACCTTGCTGTCATTAGCAGTCAACTCCTCATTCATAGCTTTACAGAAAGTAGGTAACTATCTCCCATACAATAAACATAAGGCAAAAACTAGTTATGCCTCCAGCACACGGTAGGTATAATTTGCACAATTTCTTACGTAAACACACAATACACACATTTGGTAGCGGATAAATTCTAAATACAACATTACCTGGTTTTTCACAAACTGAACATCCATAGAAACCATTGGATTGTTGAAAATCCTGGACCATACACTTAGCAGGAAGATCGAAACTACTACACAACTATTCCCTCTTGTTCATCAATGGATACTTTGAGGCCTAAAACATACATGTTGCTTGTTATGTATGAAGTTTAGCTTAGTAATATTTATCCAACACTTTCCATTTATAGTTGATTGGAAAAAGTGCAAAGGGGCGGCAATCGTCTGCGAGATGCAGATGGAGATAATCGCAAGAAATAGGGGGTTGCAAATGCAAAGAAATAGGTGTATTTCTTCTTGGGGTAGAGATTGGCTACTCCTTGGGGAGTTTGCAAGAGTTCTAATTCGGAACCCTTGGAAAGCTTAGGGAAGTTTGTAACGAATCAGTAATGAGAAAAGTAGGACTCACTGGTAGCTGTCTTTACTGGTCCAGAAATGTTAAGATACATCATTCAGTATTAATTTTTCATTATAACGTATCATTCATTATGATTATAATTATGATAATTATACCAACTTATATTGTATATCAATTTAGCTGTGTACTGTACTGAGCCCTTCAGAATCCCATTTGCTGGTAAAGTTGATGTCTGCTGTTTTGACAAAACTGGAACATTAACAAGTGATAGTTTGGTAGTAGAAGGAGTTGCTGGTCTAAAGTATGTTTTTCTTTATATTCAATATTACATCATAAAAGTTGATATAACTTGTACTTCAAATGAAGTGAACATTCACTATACATCTTATAAACAGGAGTGATGGTGAAATGAGTTCAATTCAAGAAATTCCAGAAAAGACATTACATGTTTTAGCTTCATGTCACTCACTCGTATGTCTGGATGACAGTCTTGTTGGAGATCCACTGGAGAAAGCTGTACTTCATTCAGTGGACTGGAGACTAACTAAAGGTTTGTTTTTTTCAGTATATATATTATAATTGTTACTTGTCAAATTGTAAAAGCAAATTGTTGCATCTTATTTTAAATGTGTACTTTTTTAGGTGATTTAGTGATTCCTAACAAGGGTCGACGGTTGACCATGCGTATTATGCACAGGTACCACTTTTCAAGTGCACTTAAAAGAATGTCAACTGTAGTTTCATTACAAACACAAGGTTCTACAACAAGTGATTACTTTGTCGCTGTGAAAGGAGCACCAGAAACACTGAGAAGCATGGTAATAGCACAACAATAAATGATGTAATTAGTGTATACTGTCCATAACCTTACTGTCCAATCTTTTGACTATTTTATTTTCATTAATTCTTATTATTATAAATGGTAATAATCACAGTATACCAAAGTACCAGATAACTATGATGAAGTGTATAACAAGATGGCTTGTCAAGGAGCCAGGGTATTGGCACTGGGATTCAAGAAGCTTGGGGAATTGGCTGCAAGAGAGGTACAGTACTTGAAAATGCTATTCATTTTGTGGAGTTATGTACAGTTTAGAATATAGTATATTTGCCTATCATGGTAGCAAAGACTCCATTCCATGGTTTAGAAGCTATAACAAAATGTAGCTATGACCCAGGAATGGGGGTGGGGAGGGAGAGGCTGTGCACCCAGAAATTAAAAAAAAAAACCCAGAAACAATTAAACAAAAAGGAAACATCTTTATTCATTCTTTCTTTCTTTCTTAGGTTCTTTGTTAAATTTAATTTCTAAGTTTTCATTTTTTTCTTTTATATTTAGATAATTAATTTCCAAAAATTTAGGGGGGCATATGCCCCCCCTCGTTACACTACTGAACCATAATGAGAGTAAATATTGAAACAAAGTGTGCATGTAATGAACAATTTAAGTTAAATAAAATTTTAGTTTAATAAACAGGCATGCTTGAATGATTCAAAGATAGATAAAAAAATCAAAACTTTCATTTATATTTTAAATATGATTTTTCAGGTTCGTGATTTAACACGTGAAGATGTTGAAAGTGAACTTGAGTTCGTTGGTTTTGTTATCATTGCCTGTCCTTTGAAGATGGACTCCAAGAATGTTATTAAACAGATCCAAGACTCTTCACATTATGTAACTATGTTAACATGTAAATTTAAGCTCATAAAGGCATTTGAGAAACTGTTTAATGTGTTTATTAATCAAACCAGGACATGCAGCTTGGGCTTGAAGCTGTTCATGTGGTATAATATTGTTCTCACTGTAATGTGCAGGATTATTGAAGAAATCATTTTTCTGTATTGCTATTTAGGTCACCATGATCACTGGGGATAATCCTCTAACTGCTTGTCATGTTGCTAAAGAACTAAGACTTACCAGAAAGGAAACTCTAGTTATGACTCCAATGACAGATGACACTGGTAAGACAAACACATAACATATAGTAATTGTTATCCTTTCCCAATAAATGACATTTTCATAGGTTTCAAAAGATGATGATTGACTTGTTTGTTTACAGTAAAAGAAAAGTGGCATTGGGAACCAGTTGATGGATCATTTAAGCTTCCTCTTATCCCACCAGGAGGATCACACAATCTTACTAACAAGTATGACCTGTGTTTAACAGGAGAGGTAATACATCATTGTTTAATAATCAGGCCCCAGCCTATGAGTATTACTCTTTATCTAATTCTTTGATATTTGTCTCTTGACTTCAGGCCTTTTCATACTTACATGTGACACCCAACATGTCTAGTTTTCTGCAGGCAATATTACCTCTAGTACGAGTGTTTGCCAGAGTATCACCCAAACAAAAGGTATGTTGAAAGTATCATTTTCCATCCAGTTTAGATTTAATGTTGATTTATGATATTTGTTTTGTTGTAGGAGCTTGTGGTAACAAGACTGAAGAGTATGGGTTATGTTACACTGATGTGTGGAGATGGTACCAATGATGTGGGGGCTCTAAAGCATGCACATTGTGGTTTGTAATCTGTATACATCATCAGCTGTTTTGAGAAAGCAACAAAGAATTATATGATTGTATTTTTTGTAGGTGTTGCCTTGTTGGCTGGTGCCCCAGAATGCCTACCAGAACAAGGAAAACGACCCAGTAATAAGCAGAAGGATGAAGGCTCTTTCTCCTCTTCCAAGTCAATGGTTAACACATAAGCATTTCATTGCCCTTTTCCATTATGACATCACATCAAAACAATCTATTGTTTAAACATTAAAAGGATCATGTGGTCATGGGAGGAGGACAAAACAGTAATGACAAAAAGAAAGTTGATATTAAATGTGTTTTGTGGACTAGTAGATCAGTGGTAACAGCCATGAAAACTTGAGTGACATTTTTCTGTTGTCCAGGATTGATTCTGTCCCCCTCATAGGTAAAGTGTAATAGAATAAAATAGGGCAATTAGCAGTGATGTATACTATGACAGGATAATGTTTGTTCTGGGATTGTTTTAGGTGGATAATAAAGGCAGTAATGATATTACAATAGTATCCAGAAGCAGAATTGCTGCTTCTCAATCAAGAGGATCTTCACGTGCTGCAAAGATGAGAGCTGTTGCCCGAGGAGAAGATATCAGTAAACCAGACCCTCAGGTAACTGACACTGATGCTGGTTTGACTGTAACAAAGTTACTAACATGACTTGGTTTGTTCATTTTTGTAGAAAAAAATTCAAGAAATGTTGAAGCAAATTGATGAGATAGATGGTAATCAGATTGTGCGACTTGGAGATGCTTGCATTGCTTCTCCATTCACTTCAAAGTTATCTTCAATCAACTGTGGTAACTAAGGAAACCATATGTTTACTGTGTTTAAGTAATGCATTGTTACTGACATTTACATGCACATTTTACAGTTTGCCACATTATCAAGCAAGGTCGCTGTACTCTAGTTACCACCCTACAAATGTTCAAAATCTTGGCACTAAATGCTTTAATCTTGGCTTACAGTCAGAGTGTTTTGTATCTTGATGGCATAAAATTCAGTGATGGGTGAGTAACAGTAGGATTTTGATAACAATTTTACTGTCAGTATAATAGATGTCTATTGTGTTTGTTGACAGTCAAGCAACTTTACAAGGAATACTTCTTGCTGGATGTTTTCTGTTTATATCCAGGTCTAAGGTAAGGTCTCAGTTCTTTTAGCAATGCTAGTAAATGTGATTGCACAGTATCTATGTTGGAAACAGCAAGAGCAGGGGGAAATGATCAACTAAATTAGAAACTATTATAACTGCAGTTGTAGTAATATGGTGTGGTGCTGGTGATCATCTCATTGTAATATAGCATTAGGCCATTTACATGATGGTGAAATTTACTACCAAGACCAGAATGCTTTGAGTGGCTTCTATTTTCAAGCAAATTTTACCAATTTTTTCTTCATTTGCAGGAGAGTAGAAAAATGTGAAAGCAACATTTTGACAAAACATTCTGTCCTTGGTTTTTAAAAATGATCATGCAAATGGCCTATTGAATAACTGAGAAGATATACAATGACAATGTGTGTTATAATTTCATGCTGTCATCTTTTCAGCCCCTCACAGTGTTGTCAAAAGGTCGTCCACTTCCAAACATATTCAATCTATACACCATCCTCACAGTTTTGGCCCAATTTGCTGTACACTTTGTAGCACTTGTCTATATGGTATGGCAAGCTAAACGACTTACGCCATCCAGGTAATGATGACACCTCATAAATCATTCTCTTTATGCAGTGAAGGAAGTTATGTCGTTATCTTCTTTTCCTGTTTAGTGCCACTTTCCATGTTAATCTGGAGTCAAAGTTCCAACCAACAATTCTCAATAGTACCGTTTATATCATGTCCATTGCACTGCAGTTACTGACATTTGCTGTAAACTACAAGGTAAACATAAATTACTCAGTCTCACCAGTGTACATGCACTGCACACTGTGTCATTGGTGGTTCATTTCTACTTAATGCTTAATTTTTCACACTTTATTTAGGGCCATCCATTCATGGAGAGTCTATTAGAAAACAGACCGTTATTGTACAGTTTATTGGCTTCTGGTGGGTTTGTAGGATTGTTAATCACTGGATCAATGCCAGACCTATCACAACAATTTGAAATTGTACCTTTTCCTCCTCAGGTAATTTGTCACATTTCAACTATTATTATCATGTGTATAGCTATTTCAATAAAAGGTTGATGGGGCAAACAGCTATTTTGGTTGGTTATTTCTTTACATTCATTTCTTTAATACCTAAAAATGCCTTTACTATTCAACAGACATTATTCAGAGTTTTAAAAATGAATATGAAGAAATTCTTATTGCTACACAGTTCCGTTTCATAGTATCAATCATCATTCACTGTTCGCCCTGTCAACCTTTTATTGAAATAGTTATATAGTAAACAATTGTCTACTCATTTCTTAATTTCCTTTTTCACAGTTCCGTGAGTTGTTTGCACGAGTCATGCTGATGGACATGATTTTAGTTTATCTATTGGATCGATTACTGGAATTGTTACTAGGTTCTGCCAAATTAAAACAGCCATAACAATGGTGACCACTAGAATCGTGAAATAATAAGTCTTAACACCAGAAGAATAAAAATCTGTATGCAGGTATATCTGAGATACTATCAGGTACTAGAAGTCCCAAAGTACTGCAATAAACCATTAATCGCATTTTCTTTGTATCATACTTGTTAATCAGGTCATCATAATCACTTTTTGGGTGACAAACAGGTCATGCGACCACAACCCCCATAAATCAAGCACCACTGTCAAAATAATCTCCAGAAATGAAAAGAGCAATTCAAGCATAAAATAATTGACACAGGAGAAATAAACTGATTACATTCTTAAATACAAATTATGGAAAATAGTAAGTAAACTAGCATATATAGGCTGCGACAGTGTGTAATGAATACAACCAATAAAAGGAAATCTGTAACACTGTAAAAAAAGAGAAATATACTTAATTTTACTGACGTTTAGAGCTTTCTTCCTTTACTAGTAATGTCTTTTAGTGCATTCATGTATTCATCTTTATATTTTGGAAACTGGAAGACGCCTTGGTGATCGTATTCGTGACCATATTCGTAATATTGGTGCAAATGATAACACTAAGCCGGTTTCCGCCACTTTAACTCCTGTATATTAATCACATGATTGTCTTTGGTGTTTGTTTAATTACTGGCTCTAATTGCGATCGTAATTCTAAAGAGATGCGCCTCATTTATTTATTGGGTACCTTACTCTTTTACTCCGGCGAAGGGCGAAAGCTCGAAACGTCAGTAAAGTTATGTATATTTCTCTTTTTTCACGGTGATGAGCTCACGGTGCAAGATGGTCTTATATTCAGAGGTCATAGAGTGGTGGTACCAAAAGACCTGCGACAAGACATGAAGAAGAGAATACACTCGTCTCACCTCGGCATTGGTTCATGTCTACGTAGAGCTCGAGAAGTCTTATACTGGCCAGGAATGTCAAGCGAGATAAAATAGCTGATCACAGCTTGTGAGATATGCCGCAGCTATGAGACAACCCCACAGAAAGAGTTGCTCATGCCCCATGAGGTGACTACACGCCCTTGGGAGCACATTGGAGCAGACCTGTTCACACTCGACGGGAGCGATTACTTGATCACAACAGATTATTACAGTAACTTCTTCGAGATCGACCGGCTCCCAAACAGCTGAGCTCACGCCGTTATACTAAAGCTCAAGAATCACTTCGCCGGCTATTGTCCGGAGCTTGTGATTAGCGATAATTGTCCTCGGTTCCACGCCGAGAAGTTTGCAGAATTTGCAAGACAATGGGACTTTAACCACAGGAAGAGCAGTCTGGGTAACAGCAAGGCTAAGGGTAAGGCAGAGTCGGCCGTAAAGACAGCAAAGAGACTTCTACGTAAGGCTATCGACGCTAAAACAGATCCCTATCTCGCGCTTATAGACCACAGAAATACACCAACTCAAGGGATGGAATCGAGTCCAGCTCAAAGGCTGCTGAACAGACGAACCAGGACTTTGCTACCAACACCGAAGCAGCTTCTGGAACCCAGAGTAGTACTCCCTGAGGCAGAGATCAAAGATCTAAAGAGACGCCAGGAACAACAGGCAAAGTACTACAACCGGTCAGTAAGAGATCTACCAACGTTAGAGGAAGGTGACACCATGCGGATGAAACCTTTCCAGCTCGGTAAAAGAGCCTGGAAGAAAGCCACTGTAACAGAACGGTTAGATGAGCGGTCGATATTGTGGAGACGCCCGAGGGGGATACATACCGAAGAAATCGATGTCACCTCAAGAAGAGAGTGGAGAAGGCAGTTACATCCGATCAGGTGGTGACAGAGGGAACAACGGAAACAGCAGCGCCACCCTACGTTGCCACAGCGCCAACACCAGCAACACAGAACAGAGTCAACCTAGCTACCAGCCCCGACCGACCCACAGCAGCCTCGCCCACAGAGAGTCAAGGACCTCCTGCTTATCTGAATGGGACTAGGTACCATAAATTCCAAGGCTGGTATTTTGTTTGACCAGAGACATTGCCTTGATGTCGTATCCACATATGAACATTGATTACAAAGACATTACACTGAGAGAGATGGTATGAACTGCGGTGGAATAGAAGTTGTAAATAATGATCGTCGCAGTGAAATATGCACGAACTAAGCGATTGTGATAAATGAGAATACCCGAAAAACTTTCGAGCTTCAACGGGATTCGAACCCATGACCTCCGCGATGCCGGTGCGGTGCCGGTGGAAAAATTACTCCATAATCACCAATCTTGGCGCTCAATCAGAGGAATACCGAGTAACACTTTTCCTTGTTGTCCCAGATTTTTCAGTATTGTCCCAGAAGCGCTCAAAATTTACAATGGCATGCAGTTCGCCAACGACGACGAGAGAGAATCACTCTCAAAAAGCATAGAGAAATTTGATGAGTTTACCATCGGCGAAGTAAACGATACCTATGAGAGAGAGATTCTTAATGGACGAAACCAAGGTCCAGACGCAATTGATGCATATGTGGCTGCTCTACGATCCTTAGCTAAGACGTGGCTTTTGTGAATGTCTAAACGACAGTTTACTCAGGGACCGAATCGTACTAGGAGTAAACAGCCATAATCTTGGAAAGCGCCTTTTGCAAGAAAGGAACTTGGATCTCAAAAAAAGCATCGATCTATGTCGAAGTAGTGAAGCCGCCGCATCGCATCTCGGAAACATATCTGGTGCAACTTCACATGATGTGCATAAATTGAACGAAAAATCTAGCCGCAGACCAGCGAGGAAACAAAAATATGACAAGAATGACAAGAATGACGCACCCGAGAAGCAGACATGCGCATAATTGTAAATTCTGTGGTAGGAATCATCCAATGAAGCGGGAATCATGCCCTGCATGGCAAAAGCGCTGCCAAAAGTGTAATGGCAGAAACTCAACCGTTTGCTGCAAAGGAAAATCACGTGGAAATGTACGCGGTATACAAGAACACGAAGGTGATTACAGCTACGAGGACGGTGATTACAAATTCCTATCGTCTAGTGTTGCTCTAGAGCCAATTAACACAGTAGCGCCAACATCCGGTTTTGCCAAAGAAATATACACAGAGATTAAAATCAACAACGAGAGTAAAATTCCAAATTGACTGTGGAGCAACGATAAACATCAACTAGCGTCACGCCGGAAGTAACGTCTCACCATCCACCAAGACATTGAAAATGTGGAACGGAGCAGAAACGTTTGCTTGTCAGAAATCCGAAAAGCAAGAAGAAATACTCGGCCTCAGCTAAATTCGTTGTTCCAGACAGTTTAAGCCCCCTGATAGGTGCACATACCGCTCAGCAAATCGGATTAATCACTGTACACACAGATAGGTTTGTACCAGTTTCCCCACACCAGAGCGAAAGAAGAGCGAAGACATAAATAAGACTGAAACAGCAGAACAACTGGTCCAACGATACTCAGATTTGTTCTCAAAGGATCTCGAAACCTTGCCCGGTACAGTACACTTACAAGTAGATGAGAATGCTGAGCCGTCAATGACACCTCCACGACGAGTACCGACAGCACTAAGAGAAAAGTACAAAGACGAGCTGAATCGACAACAGAGCCTGGGAGTACTAGCAAAAATAGATGAGCCCACTGAATGGGTAAGCAGCGTCGTCATAGCAACCAAGAAGTCAGGTGCATTGAGAATCTGCATTGATCCCTGTCCACTAAACCAAGTGCTGAAAAGAGAAACGTACCAGCTGCCAGTCCTAGACGACTTGATGCTAGAACTAGCCAAGGCAAAGGCTTTTTTCAACTATGGACCTCACCGCAGGTTACTGACACTGTGTACTCGATGTTGAATCTCGATGAGAAGACGTCCATTTGGACTCTCAGCATCGAGCGAGATATTCCAGAAACGTGTCAACCAAGCGCTCGAAGGATTAGATAGCATACTTAACATCACCGATGACATCCTGGTGTACGGAGTCGGCGACAACGAGAAAGAGGCTCGCGTAAATCATGACAGAAAACTAGAAGTACTGCTGAATAGATGCAGAGAACGAGGAATGGCACTGAACAAAAACAAATTGAAGTTGCGCATCAGCGAAGTGTCATTCATGTGTCACATTTTCAGTAAAGAAGGCCTGAAGATGGACCCTGACAAGGTCAAAGCCGTCCTTGAGATGCCCAGTCCTGAAGATTTCGAAGGGATACAGAGGTTAAATGGCTTTGTCAAATATCTAGCCAAGTTTTTAACGCGACTCGCTGACCAAATGGAGCCAATACGCCATCTTACAAGGCAACATACAGAGTTCAAGTGGTCAGACGAACAAGAGAAAGCACTACAAGAAGTCAAACGCCTAGTGACTACCGCCCCATTGATAAGCTAACTATGTTACGTGTTAACTAACTCACAAACCTAAAATTTGTAAAGCGACTACCAAGATACGTGTGGAACTACCGAAGACTTCTTTATCCAGTCGGGCCATTTTCACATCTTTTGGAAAACTATGTATTATTTAGTGACCCTTCAAAAAGGCTAATTTGGACCATTTTTAGGGCAAAAAGCATGGACTATAGCCCTTGCTTTTGATTAATTTTGGGCTATTTTCGCACCTTTTGCAAAAATATGAATTATTTATGAACCAATCAAAATGGGTCGTTTTCAAATATTTTGGGTCAAAAAGCATGGACTATAGCCCATCGTTTTTGTGGACTTTTGGGTATTTGAAAACCGTTTGGAAAACTATGTATTATTCAGTGACCTTTCAAAAGCTTTCAATTGGGACCATTTTAGGGCAAAAAGCATGGTTTTGACGGGATTTGGGTCATTTTCACAGCTTTTGGAAAACTATGTATTATTCAGTGACCCTTCAAAATAGGATAATTTGGACCATTTTAGGGCAAAAAGCATGGCCTATAGCCCACGGTTTTGATGGATTTCGGGCCATTTTCACAACTTTTGGAAAACTATGTATTATTTAGTGACCCTTCAAAATAGGCTAATTTGGACTATTTTAGGGCAAAAAGCATGGACTATTGCCCGCGCTTTTGATGGATTTTGGGCTATTTTCACAACTTTTGGAAAACTATGTATTACTTAGTGACCCTTCAAAAAAGGCTAATTTGGAACATTTTAGGGCAAAAAGCATGGCATATAGCCCATGGTTATGATGGATTTTGGGCCATTTTTACACCTTTTGGAAAACTATGTATTATTATTCATTCTATGCATATAATATGGACCTTACAAATTGGTTACCCATAACCCCTTTCCGTCTTACCTTAGATGATTTAACCTTTTGAACACGACAATGGTTTTTCAATTTGGTGTATACAACCAACAAGTCTAAGATTTTCAAAAACTTTCAAATATGTGAAATACTAATGTTAAAAACAAAGGAAAAAGAGTTTTACTGAAAGCAACAGAACACTTGTGAGAATTTATCGGTTCTAAACTTCAAAAACCTGATTAACTTTGAATGAATTCGAGGCATAAATATGAAGCACATGTCTTAGGGATTGAAGTGACCAAGTAAAACCCTTTCCTTCTAGGCATTTCCACCAGATTGCTGTGGATAGGTCAGAGTTGATGTCATCCCTGTCATGTTGACTGTTAATAGCTGCAACAGCTTGGTCGTTCAAAAGGGGACGAAATTACGAGTGAAAAATATAGAGAATCATATTAGCAAATTAAATAAACCAAACACTTTCGAGAAGAAGAATCTCATTTTGAAAACTAGTAAATGTACCAAGACTTGAGCAACTTTGCTGTAAAATTTGCAAAACGGTAGAAATAGCTGTAACTGAACGCATATAACAGTAATAGTCGGAAAACCAAACATGTCTTTATAGAATTATTGTCCACGCTATGATTAATTACTGAAATAAAGATTATTTGGTACCGATACTATTCAAGAATCTGTTTAATTCAATAGCTGTCCCAACTAAAACAAAATCAACTTGATATCCTATATCGTATAGCCCGGTGGACCAGACGTCAGTTATTGGTGGGGGGAGCAGATGGTGAGGATTGTGTGTAAAACAGTTTTTAAGGGAGTCACACGTTATGTTATGCAGTAGACAAGAATTGGGCCAATAGAAGTCAGGTTAAGCAAGATATAAAACTGTGCGCTTAGCTCGGAAAGACTGGGTCTTAGATACTGGTACAACTATGCTTGCTCATTTCAGTCTTGCATGGTAGTACAATTTGCGCATGCTTGTCTTACCAAATTTGGGAATGCTTTATCTATGGCTTTGTTAAAGAACCACAGTATCTGAAGATTCTTTTAGATGGGTAGTTGTTGCGTTCTCAGCACTAGATTTGCATACGCCACCAAAAAAGTAATAAAAGGGGGAGCATGGCATAGCGATCTATTAGAACCAGCCCAGCATTTCCATCCATGGTATTGTGTACCCATCGTGCATCAGGGTCTTGTGAAGACAAGATGGCGACGAAGTGGAGGTTTGAAGTGTGGACACAAACATCGACATTTACACGGTAAGAAATCCTTTCTTACTATAGAAAACTATATAGATATTGAGATGGGGCTTAGGTTTTTCCGGTAACCAATAATAGGAAATCTGTAACACCGTGAAAGAAAAGAAGAAAAATATACTTAACTTTACTGACATTTCGAGCTTTTTGTTTTACTCCGACGAAGGGCGAAAGCTCGAAACGTCAGTAAAGTTAAGATTTTTCTTCTTTTTTTTCACGGTGTTACAGAATTCCTTTTATTGGTTATTGTATTCATTACACACCGACGCAGTCTATACTAGTTTACTCGCTAGTTTCCATTGGTTTTGTCTGTAGCTATTTATTTGGAGTTTTGGGGGTATTTTTCTTGACTAAATCATGATTAAATTCTTCATTGTTGTTTTGTTGGTCGTACTTGTTTCCCATTGCTGAGGAAAATGCTTTGCAAACCTCTGTGTTTCTCGTACACACTTTGTGAAGCTACTACGAAAATTTCTAAAGACTTGCAAATCGTTTCTAACGGTTTTAGACATTTTAGGGAGCGTTAACAAAAACTTGTTGGGGGAGACTGATGAGAAATTGGGGGGTCCCCCCAAGAATTGGTGATGTATAAGGGGTGTGAGGTGACTGAAAAATATTATAACTCTCAAGGGGTGTACCTAAAATGTAACATGAAGTAGGAAATGCTGATGGTGAAGATACAGTCTAAATGAAATTGGAGAAGAAGAGGAGGAGGAGGAGGGAAAAGGAGAAGGCGATGGAAAAAAGAACTGTTATTGGGAAGTAGGATTTTAAGTAACAAGAGAAAAGCAGAGTGTGACTGGTTGTATTACTGATGGCAGAACAGTAAGGTTTGAATATGATTTTATTACAAAATTAAGGCTTAGTGGGGGTGTTTTAAATTATGGAGGTCCTAAAAGGGGGTTCCTGAAATTTTTTAATGAAGTTGGTGGGATCCTCCAAATGCTATTAATAGAGAATAGTTTGTTATCACCCCCCCCCCCCCCCACCCAACAAGTTTTTGTGTTTAGTTGTTTTGAAATTTACTTTTACAAAAAGTCATATGAAGCATGTCAATTTAAACTTTACAAAAGTTTTTATTTTCTCAAAAGATGTTTTAAAGATTCTGAAATATTTTTCTTTTAATTTGATTGGGATGTGGCATAGATTATGTTCTTAAATAATTATAATTAAAACAATGATCAAAGACATCAACCTACAAGCTGACAAAGCAGTATGGGAATCTGAATACAGAGGAATTAAACCAAATAATCAGATGTTTGAGTTATTTGTTACTCTCCAATAATTTCTTCTATAAAGATTCTTTTTGCAAAATATATGACAATAAATTCTTTGTTGAATTTTTATTGGATGCAAAATAGCAGGAATACTTGGTTTCCCATCATGGTTTGTGCTAGAAAATCCAGCATTTGCCAATACCTCTCATGCCCTGGGGTGTGGCAGCACTCCTCCCCTGGGTGAATACCTGCTGTGTCCTGGGATGTGGTGGCACTCCTCGGCCCTGGGTGGGGAAAACCTCTTGTGCCCTGGGGTGTGGCAGCACTCCTCCCCTGGGAGAATACCTTTTGTGGCCTGGGAGGATACCTATTGTGCCCTGGGGTGTGGCAGCACTCCTCTAGGGGGAAGGCTAGGGAGTTATCCTTATCAAACCATCCATTCTGATGTTGCTATTTTTTCTGCAGATGATTCAAGATAACTTGAGCAGAAAACAATAATATATGACCTTATGTTACTTTAAATATAGTAGTTTGTTTTACCATTATCATTCAAACTACCCAGGTGAATATAGTTACTGTGTTTCAATTGCCCAGAATTTTGCTATATATTTTTGTCCCAGTGATTCAATGATTATGCATATACCCCTGACTGTTAAATTATCTATAATATTCACTTTTGTAGTTATACTGAATAATTATTCACATTAGACTGGGCGAATTTTCCGTAGCTCATCTCTGGTAAATATTTTCCCTTCTGACGAAAAAAGCCACTCCCGTTTTTCTAAGATTGTTTGCTTTCACTAAGGGTGTCGCACAGCAATCGGCGATATAATGCAGAGACAGAACAATGACGTGAATTACTGAATATTAAATAATTTCAGATTGTATGACAACTTTGCATAAGCTAGATATAGATATACGGTATTGCAATTCACCCTGATAATAATGGTAAAAATCTCCCAAACTAGACATAAACTTTTATACTGTGATTCAGTCAGGGGTAGTGTAGTGGATGACGTCACTCAGATGTACTCATGGGGGAGGGGTAGGTCACGTTTCAAAGATAGAATCTAGATGTGTAAAGTGTTTGTATTCATTAAATTTTACAAAGTGTAAATGCCATTAAAACAACTTGTAATGCTAGTGGTGTTGTAAGGTTACAGTAAGAACACTGCAGCCGTCACTAGTATTGGTTTAATCTCTCGGGAGCTTTGACCAGCTGGTAATGGCTTTAAGGGAGAATACACTTTGCAGTGCTACCTCGAAATAAAAAATAAGATAAGAGCCACTGCTTTCAACTAATCTCATTCCAACAACTCTTCTTCGTTTTCACGTTACGTCATCACGGCCATGTTGGTGCCATTTAACAAGAGATTTCGTTTTGTCTGGACCACCAACATGGCTACTATGTCTTTGTTTTTTGACTCTCTTGGGAATGGTTGAAAAGCATCAATTTTGTTTTAATGTTACGCCCTTCCTCCAAGCTTGACCCACTCGTTCATCGTGAGAGCATCTACTTAAAAAAGAGAGGATTAACTGCCTTGGGGTATTCCATAATTATTGGAGAGAATACAACCTCTGGTTTAGTGATATGATTTGCAAATCTATCAGCTATATTCATAGTCATTGCTAATAAATTTAAACGTCCAGCCTAATTTTGAATATTTTTGACTACAAACAAAAGAGAAAGAGGAATTTGAATATGAAAATTGTCTGTCTCTAGTAGTGTATTGTTTCGTCTATTACGCAGTAAATCCTCTGAGTTGGCATCGAGTCTATCTTGTTGATACAGACTGAACTAAGCCTCAGAAACTGTTGGTAAGTGCGGCAGAATTTAACAAAATATACTTCAAAATCATGTTCATTATTTTGGTATTGTTTCCACTAATAAATCCACGGGTTGGCTCTAACCTAAAGTTATCTAACAAACAAACAAAAAAAAAACCGAGTTTGAACTTCGATCTACTGCATTGACGTGCTTACGTTTGTATATAATATTTATCCATTAACTATAATATTATCAGGTGACAAGACAGTTAAATATTCGAAACATTTTTTTGTTGTGAACGAGGGATTAGAAGCCTGGTCATCACTAGGCGGTTATTATAGAGGTGCGCTCGCACCTTGCACCCTACCATAATGACGGTCAGGTCTGTGATAGTCCTTGCATCTAAGAAGCTGGATAGATGTGGATCAGTGATATCCTGTGATCTAATCGTGTACTGGTTGCATGATTGCGGATTAACCATAACTATTCATGACAAGAGATAACTACTTGAAAATGTCCTGAACTCAAGTACGCAACATTAATTTCCAAACCTTTTTGGGCTTTTTTAATTATTAACTTACGTTTGTAACGCATTTTAAAATGGTTCGATGTTGTGATTGTCTTTGTCAGATAAAGTTTTTCTCTGTATTTTTGAAGAAAGACTAGAAGAAAAATGTGCGTGTAAATATCAGGTTAACTGCAACTCGACTTGAAACTATAAAAAATCCAACTTGTTTTAAGTTAGGTTGTGCGACTTTGGTTTTCGCAATTCCACATGGTTCAACATTGCGAGCGACGATCGCGCAGATCTTCAGCAACTTGCGTATTAGACGCAGGAAAATATTTTCTTGTGCAGTAAATCCATTCAGTTACCCACGCTAGTCAGGTCATGGGTCGTACGGTTATATGATACTAGCTTTAGTCAGTCTATCAAGCAGTCCTTTCACTTTCTGAATTACTTTGTCGTGCATTTATCAGATATTTTTCAAGTAAGAGAACTGTTAAGGGTGGCCATCAAGTTTATTAGATAACAAAACAATCAGATTTTGTGATTTATTTTTGCGATGGGGTAGATAGGCTTTTCGTAATGCTATTAGAAAGAGGGCGAACATCTTCAGGTCCGAAAAAAGGCGTGAAGAAATAATACCCCTTCTAGTCTAGTGTTTCGTGATGTGTCGAACCTTGAACTCTCCAATAATACTTGCTTTATGTACAAATGATGTCGATGCTACTCGGCACAGTGTAGCATCCTCTTGGCAGAATGAGTTGTTGATCCGACGGGCAAAGCGATGCTGAGACAGTCGCAGGTACATCCTGTTGCATAAGTGTATGATGGCCGGTGAAATTGCATCTCAAGGATACAAAAAACTGGCCAAAAACTCATTGAATATATGTATTGTTTCACAGTGGAGTTGAAATTCTCCCTTGGAGAAAATGGTTTCTCAACGAAGATTTTGTGACAGTTTTCACTTTGACTTGGTTCTTCTTTCAGTCGTGGGGTTAATACTTCGTTTCCATATCGTTGGTAAGTTAACATTTGTTGCTAACAGTAGTGATAGTAGAGATGCAATGAGTATAGCCCAGGAGGAACGAAAAGTTAATTCAAATTTGGTAGCATGTACAGTTTGCCAAACATCTTTTAAGCTCATACTGCCGGTTCATGAGGAGTATAGCTCATTGATTTTAACATTACTTCATGGCTTGATTTGTGAGAAAATAATTGAGCTGAAATATGTTGAAAATGAACTTTACCTATATAAAACCAGTGGTAAACCCCTTCACTCCATATTTGAAAAAACAATTTCTCTATGGAAGATGACAACCTAGAACTAACTCCTGCATGAAAATAAAGTTTTACATATTACACTAGCCAATTTTTGAAGCTATATTCATGTTTGATTTTTTTAAAAATAAAATCTGTATAGAAAGCATCGTGACCGTGTCTTCAAGCAGTCATGCAACGCCTCAGTCAAGTAACACAAACATTAGCTGCGCCGTGACAGAGGATAACTTCACTGAATGGACAAACCCGGTTAGAAAAGCTGTTTCCTCACATCGTTCACAGAGAATACATGTCATCAAAACTGGTGATAGATATGAATTGATTATAAGAAACGTCCAGAAAGATGACAAAGGGATGTACCAATGTAGAAGCGCATCCAAGACTGTACCAGTTATGTTATATGTTGAATGTAAGTCCTTGTTAGTGCTACTACTATGAAATTTTTTACCTTTTTTGATTTCTGATATTTTTGCCTGGATTTAAATACCTTTGATAGTGAAGTAACATAGTGGTTTTCATTTTCAAATATAAATAATAACAAAGATATTGGAGTTATAAAAAATGGCGGCCATCTTGTGATGACGTCATAGCCTTAATTCTTGACAAGCAAAGGATTATGATAAGCTGTATCTTGGCCCCTTTTTAACCAAAATCAGCCAAACTTAGTATTATTATAGCATTTTAGCTGTTCTTCATAATAAGCTATATAGATTAGTTATCATAGCAACAGGCTTGGTTCCAGGCCACCCCTACTATAAATTCAATTTTTTGAAAGTTCTCCCTTCATATTCAATATTATCGAATGAGACAAGGTAAAACTATCTTTTATGGTCAGAGTAAAATGTAGCTATAAACATTTTCTGCAAAGGTAAAGACCGATAAGGCAATAGCTAAAAAGCTGAAAATGCTGTTTTGGGCCTGGACATGAGTTAGTTGGCATAGCAACCACAGTTTGTGCGTTTTCACGTTACTTGTTCTGAATACAAAACACTCTTAGAAATATTCTGATATCTATAGACCCTTCTAATAAATCCCTCAACTCTAGGATTTCCGCTCTTGACGTCAAATTTATTCTTTCAATTGTATTCACATTGTACAAAATCCCAAAGAATATATTTGACGTCAAGTGCGGAAAACAAAGACTTTATTAGAAGGGTCTATATTGAAGCAAAATATGAGTTAAGGCTATGATGTCATCAACCTTCAAATTAGCATAACCGTGAAGCTTAAATATCTCTTAAATGAAAAAAGCTAATAAGAAACAGCAAACGACAGTTTTCTTATTTTGATTAGTACTTAAACATATGTATAAATGGTACAATTTGGAGACATTGAAATGTCATAGTAGTAGCACTTTAACTTTTTATTTAGTTGGGAGGGACGAGGAGGATGCCGGGAAATCTAGTTAAAATCCAATGCCCTATAAAGGACTGGAAACCAACACGTGCCAGAGAGGATTGTGGGGCTAACACTACTGCTCTAAGTGCGCATGCTAAAGGGTTGAAAAACTGTGACCATCGGTTGTACAAATATTGCTTTTATTTGATTTGCATTTATCATATCAAGCGCGATTTTCATCGTCATCCAAGTTAAATCCAAATCAAATGTACCAGAATATAGCATATTTTACGACACTTGGTCTAACTTTTCGAACAAGTGAGCATACGCAGTTTGAAATTCTTGATGCGTGTATTAATGAAGTGGATTCTGGGGATGCGATAGAGTTTGTGAGTCTTTCTTTGATCTTTGAAAAGGCGAGTAAGCTGGTTTGTCCGAGGAAGATAAATATTTATCTCAGTCCATTTTGTATACTGGATACTCGGTGGGTTTAACCATTTGACTATGCGTTATATATTTTAGACCCACCAAAGGCCATTAGATCCCAGTCCACTAACAGCACTCAATGGGCCTCGTACAAAGATCAAACTCCAGTTCAAATTAAATGTAAATTCGACGGGTACCCTGTGCCTAGTGTTGAAATCTCCAAAGACAACAAACCAATCACGAGTGGTGTCAATCACGGGCCGGGATCCTTGACGTACAGTTTTCAAGCAAAAACTATTGATAACATTAGATTTTATGCTTGTAAAGCAAACAACAGCCAAGGTGAGGACACGTACTATATTTATGTCTCAAAAAAAGGTATCAACAGGCTTTGTCAATTTGTCAGTTAGGTAGACTTGTCAGACCATGACAGTTTTCACCAGACGTATAGATACCTCTACCGAAAGTTATGGACCGAGTTTTTGCTATTGCCTTATATGAGCCAAGCGTTTTGCACGCGAACTATTAATGAGTGCAACATGGATAATCGAGGTTCCGTAACTTACGTACGGACCAAGCAAGCGAGGTTTTTAAAGATGTTTTTTATATGGTAAGGCGAAGGCAAAGGTTGCGGGGCTGGGTCGGTCCAACAACGCAAGAGGAACTCAGATATCTCGGTGTTTTCGCGCCAAAATTCCTCGACTGGCGAGATTTACAACAAACGGACGAAATTTCACTAAATGATTGTAAAGCTAGCGAGACCTAGATAACTAAACTAGATACTCAAAAGTGAAATCTCGATCTTTTATTTCTTTAGGTCCCCCAGGACCTCCAGCTAACATCACGCTTCACCTTGGCTGTGATTATGTAAGAGTGGAATGGGTTCCACTCTATTCTGACAGAGGAACCCCTATTACGTCATACAGAAGCGAGTTGCTAAGCAACGATAATACGATTAGAGAAGAAAACCTTTCTTCAAGCAAAAGGAAAAAGATGTTTTTCCAGCTCGAGCATTTAAACAGATATAAAGTGAGGGTGAATTATGTGAATCTTGTGAGAAATGGAACTTGGGAGACACGCTCTTTTAACACTGCGGCAAAATGTAAGTAATAACTTAATGCTTAAGCACACAACTAAAAAAAAAAAGATCCTTTTCTTAAAAAGGTCTCACGCTCATCCAAATCTAGGAAATTTGACGGGCCACAAGTTTTATGCTACGAATTTGTCATACATTTATATGAAATGTTGCGAAAAATTGTTATAAGCTTTATTATTTTCCTCTTTAAATGTAAAAATTGCTTTTCAAATTTAACAGAATTTGTGTTTTTCAGATTAGTGGCCCGTCAAGTTTCGATGCTTAAGGAACCTTGAGAAAAAGATCTATACACTACTGAATTACTTTTGAAGAAAAAAGGACAATTGTGATGGGTACAGGGAAATATCAATTACTAAATTGAAATTTGAACTGAATTTGTGGATGAAATGAGAATTTCTTTTTATTTTCAGGTTTTGGACTGACTAATGCACCAAGCATGATTATGATAGTTGTTTTCAGTATATTATGCATAGTTATCAAACTTTAACATACAGGGTTGCAATTGTCAAAGCAATTCAATTTGGAAGACAAAACCGAGGACAAATCGTGGACTTTTTAAGGGGTGTGCACTATTTATGATCAAGAGTCGAGCATTAATAATTGACTGTAAATAGCTGATCTCAGGGTATTCGCACTCTGCATCCCTCCAAATCCGCTCTTGAAAACAATAGAATTTTATTCTCCCAAGAATCAAAGACTGAAAATATTCCATGGTTTTGTCCTCAAAATTCGAACTGCTTTGGGGATTACTGTAAGAGCTGGGCTATAGCAGTACGAAGTATACCTTACTTCATTCTCTACTGGATATTTATCGAAAAAATTGTTAGCGCATTTTTCGGGATTAAAATTTCTTGCCTATTCGTTAGGGATCATCGTCGTTTTAACTTCGAGAATTATCTTGCGCACTGTCACACTTTTTTTTTAATCATGTATCGTTTATTTAAAAAGAAATATTTGTGGATCTCCTCCAACTCCAAACCCCTCTTCACAAAGATGAGCATGGGCTCTATATGCAAGAAAGGGCTTTGTGGTCAAGAGAAGATTCTGTGTTGCATTTTATAAGACAAACCAACCAACGCCTCACTTCTAAGGGTACAAGCGGCTTAAGGTAAGCAGTAGCCAACCGCACTAACCTAATTCATTTTCCTTTAACTTTCCTCGTACATTTTCCATTCTTTTTGGCTGAAAATAACGCTCAAAGCATCCCTTATCAAGCTTTATTCATGGGTTGTGAAACATCTTGACATTTTCCTTCAGATAAGGGGAAAAAACGGTTTAAGCATTTTGTCAGTTTTGGGTTTCCTGTGGGTTAAACACAGGATCCCCACCATCTGGGAAAAGGCGTCAATTTTTAACAATAGAAATTTTTTAATACTAAAATTGTTTCACAGCTTTTTTGGATCTCCAGGGATTATGGTGGCACACGAAAATGAGCTGTTATCTTTGTCAGCCATTTTGAAACGGTTTGACCCAAAAAAAACCCAACAGATCTTCGAATAACTTAAGAAACTCGCTGTATTATGACTCCTAGACACATGCAACTGAAGGTAACAATAGCTGTGGTCTTTATTTGTTAACCATGTACATCAAAGACCTTGAAATTAGGATAAAGTTTGTAGCTTTTAGTCAGTCAATAGTTTGTTGTATATTTATAATTGTAGATCTGTCCGCGAAATCTGCGTCATTTACTCTTTATTTTGAGGTCGGAAATTAATTTTTCCGAATTTATTTCCAAGGGTCTTTCGCCCGGAATAACCTCCTTTCTAAGCACTATA
>WUAP02144667.1:0-11698 GCA_015163945.2 Stichodactyla helianthus | reverse complement strand
CTAAAGGAAGAGCCTTGTTGCACTGAGAGAGGGTTTTCTCGTAAGGGCCGCCTAGTTCCATAATACTAGTATCGACGAATGGCTAGCAAACCTAAAAGGTTCCTGGAAAAGAATGGGTTGAATGGGTTAGAGTATAAGCTTAAAATACATGATGACGAACAAACTGCTTGGCTACTCAAGGTGCGATGCACCTCTTTGCTTTATGATATTGAGAACCGACTGTTTAGCTCAATGCCGGCGCACTATTGATATCTGTTTGTTTTCATCTTTTTCTTTTCCGCTTCTCTTATCTTTCTTTCGCTTCTTTTTTCTTTCTTTGTCAAACTTATTAAAAGAGGTATATCTTGGTATAGAATTGAAGAAATCGTTTGCTCCTACAAAATACCTACCCGATATTACATTGTAGATGTCCAAAATATTCAATTGAAAATATTTTTAGCTTGTTAAACTTTTTTATCGCTTCCTTTCGTTTTTTTTCTCTCCTACCAGGGCTCCTACTTAAGATTTCATTATGAGCACGCGCAATTATCTTATTGATGATGTCATACGTTCGTTTCCAGTATCGCTCGTCCCACGTAAGCTTGATGTTGCAATGTTCTTGAAATATTACCCTCTTGCGTTACTTCAAAAGGATTTTTTTTTTTACGGAATTTTTAGCAATATTCATGAAAAAAGGACATAAAATAACTACTAAGTATCTCGCTTTCTGATTGGCCAAGTCGCGTGCTTTTTGAGAGTACACAGCACTCGCGTTTGAACCTTTGTATTTTACACCTATCCCAAAAAAACGTCACAGCACCAAAAGCAACAAGCCAAGTAATTCAGTAATTCATCCATTTAGATGCAGTCATTTTAGCCTTTTTATATAATGCTTCCCAAGATCAAAAGTGTGTCCGAAAACTCAGCTAATATCCTGACGACAGATGTTTGCTTTTGGTCTCGGTCTTGTGTCACTTGTGGCTTTTGGTTGTGACATTGTTTTTGAAAAGAAATTAAAAACTTGCTCGCTATGCTGTGTGCAGTTATAAAGGACGCGGATATGGGCAGAACACTCGATAATGGTTGAAGCTCGTGCTTCAACAGTTCTCTCGTGTTCTGCCCATACCCGCGTCCTTTATAACTGCACACAGCACGTGCGCGCGTTTTCTATTTTTTCAATAACATTTTGGATCAATAGGCGTTTGCCAGTTTTCGCTTTTCTCACGTGCATGCGTCGTACGCAGCTTTCAGGAGACCTTGTTGTGACCTGTTTTCATCCGATTGAAAGTATTAATGGCGTCCGTCCAATAGAATACTCTAGAATGAGTGATTTCCAAATGTTTGGAAGAGCTACAATTGTAGCTTGGGAGGCTTGCGCGAGGCTTCAGAATGTTGCTCTCGGGAATAATGATACGATTTGTTAATGTTTTATTGAAATCATATGACCAAAAAAATGCTCGGAACAGATGGTACAGTGTTTTGACACTTGGAACTTGTCATGGAACGTCCGGAAAAAAGCTTTCCAAAACTTTCTCAGTCGCTTCTTATCCGTTGAAAAAGCACTAAGAAAAGATTGAGGGCTATTCAAGGAGCCGTTTTTAAACAGGGCTTGCCTCCATAATGATCCCTGCCGCCAAAATGATCCCCAAGTCACCGCCAAAATGATCCCCATGTCATTGCAAAAATGATCCCTTGAAAATTGGAGAAGCCTGGACAACTCGCGGAAACCTGTGAATCGTAAACCAATCACAGCTTATTACAGATTGAGAACGTCACTACTCCATGAATCCTGAAAATTTGTTGGATATTATTACCTGGAATAAAACTTCCAGGTAAAAACAATAGCGTCACAAGGAGACATAAATCAATGTAAACTTATAGAATAGTCATATTTCGAGATGCGGTACATTTTGTCCAAGAGTCAATACAATCATCTTGTTCACTAGTCCTTCTATGATCTGTACCACAGCTAGGGTAGAATGGCTGTTATTACAGTTGAACCCAAAGAAAGATATATTCTTTTGTTTTAAGGATCATAGAAGTGAGGCTTTTGAGTCAATACAATGCTTATTGTGCCATTTGCATCTCCACCACTGATATTTACAATATCTGCCATTCGCAACTTTCAGGAAAAAACTAATTTTATTCCGACAATCTTTATACATAATTTCTTAATTTGAATTTTACACAGCTAAAAACACCCTCTACCCGCCACCACACCCTTCCCCGCCCAAAGAATTAATATTTTATGTTCGTTTCATTTCAATTCAGTAATTACAATGGAATTTTGCTGTTTTTGCGCTCCATGGCTGATCCCCAAAACAGCGAAATACCTCGAGGATTGTTTTGTAGATAACGTATAAGATCCAAATAAAGGCAATTTCCATTGCTAAATGTTCAGATATTTGTAGCATAACAATGAGAACTGACATGAGCAGTTTTCGAGGTAGCCAAGAAGATACAACTAAATTTGATGCGAGGTAAAAACATTCTGAAAAGGAATAAAGGCAAGAGCGAATCAAGGTGTATGCTATGCATATATGATGAGGAACTGCGAAATTGATTGGCTATTCAAGATGCGATGGACCTCTTTTCCCCCCCGACTTTTAAGAACCGGTTGTTCAGCGTATTTTTTTTTTTTTTTTCCCTTTCCTTTTCGCTTTTTTCTTTCTAAGCTTTTTCCGAGCATATCTACATCTAGACGTGAAGAAATCGCTCAATAGACTTCTTTAGCTTGGGCGTAATGTTTACCTATTTCGGACCACGTGTCATCCTCTTGGGAATAAGATTCTTTGTTTCAGGTTCATCCATATTAACGTATCTTCTCAAGCGTTTCGGAGAAACAAAGAAATAAAACCCAAGGGAATGACACGTGATCTGAAATGGGAAAACATTACGCCCAAGCTAAAGAGGTCTATAGTTGCTTTGCTTACATATTTATTGCATGCGCCTTCTTTCTCTGTTTCCATTGGTTCAATAGTTAACCGTCTCATAATCTGACAATTGTAAATACCTACTCAAGATTGAGTTATAGATCTCCAAAAAATCCACTTGAAAAAGTTTTTGCTTTATAACTTTCTTTCGCTCTTCTTCTACTAAAACTTTCACGATGAGCGCGCGCAACCTAATTGGCTAATTATCTGATTGATAACGTCTGTGCAGTATCGCTCATCCCTTCTATATTAGCATCTCCTGTATGGGAAATTTGATTTATGAGAACTATTTTCTTGGTCTATAAGTCTGTCTTTTTTTAACGCTCTAGTGTGCATAGCTCTATATTAAGCGTACCCTGCTAATGGTAATTAAATGTGCGTATTTGTAAAATTGCTGAGAATAAGTAACCCAATTGGCTAATCATCCAATTAATGACGTCATACTCCCGATCGTGTGTCGTTATTCACAAGTTTCTTGAAATATTGACCTCGTTGGCTGCTTTAAAAAATATTTCTAGGGTCTTCTGATAAAAATAATAACAGAGAAAATAACGGGTTTCATGTTTAACTACGTATTGGCCTATGTGATTTGATTTATATAGTGTCTTTTCTATATGGATATAATCAAAGGCGCTTTACAATGATTAATGTGAATTCAGATTGCTTACGCAATTTACAATCATGAGACTGCATTAGAACGAGACCAGTCTGCTGAACCGGGAGAAAATCCCCTACTCTTATGTGAATAGTTCAACAGGTTCTTTAATGTCCCCCACATACAGGTTAAGGAAGGGATGGGAGACAGGGCCTAAAGTTTAAGTCCTTATCCGAGAAGACCTGAAGGTCTAACCATTTGCAGATGTTATTACAAAGGCAGCACCTTCTCAGTTATTTTAAGACCCCGAGTGTTGGTCCAGCCAGGGCTCGAGCCTACGACCTCCCGCACAAGAGACCGATGCTCTACCAACTGAGCTAACCAGGTGACGGTTTTATTCCTAGTTTTATTCATTTCGAAATCACAAAAATTTTGGATCAATACGTGTTAGCTTTTTTCCTGCCCTTTTCACGTGCATGCACGGTACACAAATCAAAAGCAAGTTTTGGGAATTCTTCCCTAGGTGTGAAGACATTCTACATTCTACCGTCTAGTTTTTGCGTTACTGCAGAAAAAGATAACTCGTGCAACCACAATCTCGTGCCCAGAGCCTAGTGCGACCATTATTTTCATGGGGGCCAGACAATCTTTGTTGGGATGCCACAAGAATTGTCTAACCTTGGTGCACTATGGTTCTTTAATTATCAAATAGATAAATACACAGGATGATGATGAGGAGCCCAGAAAAAATTGAGTCCCAGATGGGAATAGAACCCATGACCCTCTGTTTACATGTCGGACCACTGAGCTACTGGAGACTCTTAGGGTGAACTGGGTCGATCTAATGGTTCTTAACATACCAACTACATCATGCAGTCACATAGTCCCACATCATAGCAGTCAGCCCGAGCAGATCAACAGTGCTTAACTGCATCGCGCAGTCACATTAAGTTATCCCCATCTTATTATCTGTGGAATTTACTTGCGACTTTAAATCATTGAATTTAAATGTAAACACATGAACAGATATATATAAACATGTTTATATTAAGTCATCACTGTATGTATTTACAAAGATGTTATTCTTCCTATTTCTGTGACACAGACTATTGCCTTTATGAAATGAATCTGAAATTTTCTCTGGAGAATGCTAGATTAATGCTGAATTATAATGATCAAGTTTCATAAAACTGTACAATTCTGAAACTTGATTTAGATGTCTGCATGCTCACTTAATGAGTGATAATAAGAAACATGAAAAAGTAAGATATGAAGAGACAAAAGGACAGAAGGAACTTAAAAATGAATGAAGGAGATCAAGAATCATCGTATGTGAAAACCAGTAAAAAAAGCTAATACAATCCATAAGTTATATTGTTATATAGCAACTGTCAAAGTCCATTTGTCTTGTGCTCTGATTGGGTGAGAGGGTATCATGTTAACGTGAACAAGTTTTGGTGTTTCCCTGGCAACAGCTCTGAGTGTGAAAGTAGAATTTATTGACCAGTAATAACAGAACTGGAAGCTCTGGTCACCAGAAATGCAACCTTGATTGACCTTTAAAGGCATGAACACATTAAGTTTTTGCTTTTTGTTTTTTGACAGTTGGTGTATATTTGTTGGTATATATTTATTTTGTTTATAACAAAACACTTATTTACTGCCTCTGGAAAGCAGTATTTTTATGGTCCCTTGGATGCTGATGTTTCTTTGGCCTTTGCCTTGGGAAACATCTGTGGTCTTAGGATACAAAACATACCATTTTACTCAGTGCTAGTAAATAAGTGTTAAATATTCCCCTTAGGTACAAAGGCTATTGCTAAACAAAATCATCTAAGGCCTTTGAAAAATATTGTCATATTGAGAGTTTAAAATTGCATACATGCAAAACATCTTTAAAAGTGATAAATACAAAAATAAAACAGGATTATATATTATTCAAAATACAACCCTTTTGGTTGCTAATTTTGTATCCTTATTGATCTTCCATATAAAATTTTATAGTAGAACATTTCTAAAAATACCCCAGCCTACCCCTAAAAACAACTCCCTCCCCCAAAGCAATAAACTCTGATAAAGGTACCATTAAAATACATTAAAATACATACTATGTAAAATAATTAAAAATCATTGGATGGTGCTATTGATAAAAGCACTGGTAAAAATCATTTTCTTTTGCAGCCACATTTATAGTCATCATGCAAAGCTTTCTCCTTTGCTGCAATACTCAATGTTCTGTGAACTCATCAACATCTTGTGAAATTGGTTTTTCACTGCTGTCAGGTAGCTTTTATATTTTTGACTGGCAGTAGTGAAAAACCTAATTCCAAAGGGCAGCTCACAACTACTGCATTCACAGAATACTGAGAATCTCAGTAAGAGACCAAAAATGTGGCTATAAAGTAAAAGATGTCACGTTTTGAATCAAAATCTAATTTCTCACTTTTTTCCCCCTGGTTCTTATCAGTACTAGTAGCGAGAAGTTTTGGGTCAGATTAATCGGCTATTCTTTAGGTAATGAATGACTGTGGTGTAGACAAATGAATATTGGCCAAAATTAGCCACCAACTGCATCCTCTGACGACGAAGTTGGATAAGAGTCCGGTGGATGTTTATACGCTGTGGATCAATGAAACAAATGTAATCAAAATCAATATTCATTCTTAAGTTCCTTTTCCTTCCCTTATCACCACCCCACCCTGCTCTCACACCTATAGTTTGTTTGTACCACACGATTCCCCTTATTGTCATTTGAACAACCCCCACCCCATAGTTCTCACCTGATTGTTCTGTATACAGGCAATCATTAGATCAGTTAATATTATAACACCAGTTCTCCCTACACCAGCTGTGCAGTGCACAACTACAGGTGGCTTTTCTTCACCATGTGGTACATGGCGATTGGTTAGCTGCCGTAATGATTCCATCTGATCAAGAAACTCTGTAAAGAAATCAGAAAGTACCCTTGGCTAAGAAAACAATCTTTTTGGGGACTACAGGTGTTTTGCTCATTAACGTGTTACTAAGAAACAATTGGCCAATTGCAGTTGGAACAATTTTGAATGAGCAAGAAAAAGATGGCGTGAAAATCGTAGCTGTACTCAAGACATGCAGTATAAAACCACTGTAAACACAGACAAATCCCTTAAGTGATCACCTTTTATTGCCCAAGGAAATTTGACTGTATACATAGTGAGTGGAGTGATTGAAGCTATCCAATACCATTACCTGCCATAGTTTTCTGTTTGAGAAATGTCCTGAGTTCACTGCTCAGACACAGAACCATAAGGGAACGGCACACCCTTACCACACATTTTCACAGCTAGCCAAAGGTAATCTAACATCATTTTTTTGCCACCCATATTAAAATTGTTCTACATTATTACCTAAAAAATTAGTAGGATCATCTGGTATCTTATGGTCTGGCCAATCAGTGAACTGGAGGTGATAAAAAGTATGTTCTTGTTTGGAGGGAAGATGCTGAAGCTTCATGCATCGTGTTTTGTATGGAGAAGTGTCTTGTATGTCTTCAGTAACTACTTGAAAATGCCCATAATTTTCCTTGCGACCAATTTCTTCAGGCCAATAACGCATGCAGTTTGTTCCCCTAGTTACCTGAAATGAGTGAAAATTCTTTAGAAATATTAATGCCACATCTAGAGATTTTTCCTAGAGAGATTAGAAAGAGAAAGTTGAGAAGTTTATGGATCCCATCACCCATCTGAAAACATTTTCAGTATTGATTCCAAGGCTGTTGAATGTCCAAAAATTTCATAGTTGGAATGCTGCTACTTTAAGTTATAAACGTTTTATCCTTTTCATGTTTTAATGACTGAAGTAAGGTGTTTGGAGGTCAGTGCTCAGAACAGCTAGTTTTCTGCTCTCCTATGTGGGATATGCTTTGTAGTGTATTTAGACACACAGCATTAATATTTTTGCACTTTCAAAAGGCATGAGTAATACTCCCTGAAGGCATTATTAATGATGATTGTGGCTTTAACAATTAACGCAAGGTGTGGCTATTGACAGATCAAAATATACATTGATATAAACTCACTTTTTCTTCAGTTGCCATGACGACCAGACGGACATTTTGCTCCCAGATCATCTGCCAAAACTCATTCACTGTTTTATCCATGGGACCTTGAGCTGCAATGTACTCATACAAAGTTCGACCAATCTTCATCTACAATGAAACAAGTTTTTAGTAACACATCCTACCTGATGCAGTACAAGTTGGACAGTGAAACACTCATAGTATACCTTAATATGATTTGCATTGATATAATCAGTGTTATCTGCATTTTGGCGTGGATTTAGATGCACCCTTGTTTCCTGTGATCAGTAATCAAATGTAGCCAATGTAAATGAGCACATGATTTTGTAACAAAATTATTATTAGTGGGATAGTAATACATAGGGGTGTGCAGTCAACTCGCCAACGGACCAACTCGCCAATGCCAACTCACCAACGTATAAAATCAAGTTGGTCCGTTGGCGAGTTGGTCGTAAACCTACATAGGAACTCATTGCACATGCTTTGAAAATGCTCCACCATAAGGTCAGCGGTTGATTGCCTTGGCTCTGACATCCTCCAAGGCAACAAGCCACTAAACCTTTGAGCAAAATATAGACCCCCCCTTGCAGCAGGTTAGAATACATCTCAATCTGGGGGACAAAACAATGTCTTTTGTTTTGTTCCGCAAATTGAGCCACTCTGAAGACGTGCAAGAGGCATATTGGCATTCAGCTGGTTCCAATCCTGGCAAAAATAATCTTGACTTCTGTAAGACACCTCTGAAAGTTAAAACACAACAGGAGGATAATTCAACACATACCTCATAAGGTAGGATATCATTATATCGATTTTTAGTTTCGTTTATTGATAAACCTCCAGTCATTACAGAGAGATTCTGAAAAAGAAACCAATTGAATTTATAAGGAACTTGTTGATAGAAGAAATACATGTAAACTTCAAAAAACCTCACCTCACTTCGCCTCTCAATTTTCTGAAACTCTGTAAAAACTTGTCCTTCAGCGAGATTGTTCTTCAGTTCTTTTAGCTGCAAGAAATGAACTGTTAATCCCTAATGAGCAACTTAAACAAGGTGCCATGCTTTTCTTGCTACCCACCTGATCATTTCTAGTTAACTGCTCTTCATCTTCCTCGTCTTGTTGCCAGTTATCTTCAGAGAAATCAGAATCTGTTGAAGTACTATAACGGCTGGTTCTTTTGTCAAAGTTACTCCAGACATCACCTACTTCTTCTAAGTTTAATGATGTTGGACGAGCTGGCCTATGAAAAAACAAAATGGGTGGTCAGTAATACTGGTAGTGGCAAAACAGTTAAAACAATCTTGTCAATCAAAAATCAATCCTATTAGGCTCCACAAGCCCAGCCAGATTGTTTTTTTTAGCACTTATTCTAACTCACAATTACCCAATCAATATTGCCAAGAGTCATTGAGGTAAAAAGAGAAGTGGTAAAAAAACATGTTCCTTCTTCAGAAAACATGTTGTGAAAGATTTAGTCTACATTGTACTTACTTTATTTGTTCTTGATTATCTAAAAGTCCATTACTTAAAGCACTGTGTTTCATAAAATCTGGCGTTCTTTCAACCATCAGATCACCTGTGTCCTCCATTTCCGCTAGACTATCCAATGACTGTCCATAATTGAAAAATTCACTGGAGCTGGAGTTAGGTGGATGACCTGAATCCACAGAAAGTGAGCTTCCAATTGCTATGGAAGAGCCTTCACTCTTTTGGGTAGAACCCTTGGAACTGTCTTTTATCGAACTTTGATTGATGTCCACAGCTGTCAAATCTACAGACTTTGGCCTATTGAGCACATGGCTTGGGGATTCTGAATGTTTAGATTTTATTTCAGGTAAGAGAGAAGAAGCCGGTCTTTTATCAGTAGATTTGGAGTTGTTTCTCAGGACTACTGACTCATCATTAAAAGTGGATGAGAAATCTTCATCTCCATTGACAACAGGGCCCTCTTCTTCAAACAGAGGGTTGATTATTCCACTTTCTAGAAGAACAAAAATAAATGAAATCTGTTCTAACTTTAGGTAAAATACATTTGAAGGCCAGATACACCCATGAAGGCAGATGAAAGGGACTCAAAAGAACTCAAAAGAACAGAAAATGAATGGTAAAGTCTTTCTCACCTGGAGTGTATGCACTACCATCAATGCAGTCATTGTTATTAATGCTTTCACTACTATCCTGAAAGAAATTCAAGAGTAGCTTTAAAATTGTTAGAGCAGTTTTTATAAATATAAAGTGGGAAACATGGTACAGTTTGCAGTAACAATGGCTTTCAAATGTTTTTGTTTGGTTTATCCAATCACTTACATATAGTTACATTAAAGGTAACATAAATAGAGGATATTACATGGTGTCGCAAAGATATGAAGTTTATCTTCGAGTGGCAAAAACAATATTTAATGAGTGAGCACAGAGAATGAGTGAAATATTGTTTTCAACATGAGAAGATAAACTTCATATCTTCAAGACACCATGTAATTTTCTTTTTATTATATAGACAAAGAAAATCTTTCTTTGATTTCGATAATCTCAACAAAACATGCCGTCCTTTGAAACTCTGCAAAACTCACCATTACTCTGATGGCACTTTGAGCTGTTTTTACTTGATTTTCTCTCTCTTTTCTTCACTTAGAAGATACTAATTGCAGGTCTTTACATTACAGAAAGTTTTCTCTTTCATATTGTTGATTTGAACGGTTTTTTGTCTTATTTCAAGACTTGTTTTGTGCTCAACATTTTTCAACCTGCTTGTTTGGCAGCTTTGCAAAACTGAGTGCATGTACAGACAGAAATGACATCATCGATATCTTCACTAGTGAGGATATGGAAAATATGTCACTGGGTTCCCGGATGTAGTTTCATATCATGTTTACGAATGGATTATTTTCTAGTATCTCACTTGTGTCTATATAATAAAGTCTGGCTATCCCATTTCAGCTAGACCCCATGTCATTGCCTTGAGTAATATTTCTTTCTCTTAACAATACTGATCATATTATAGATGTTCAAATGTTAATCAATCACTTACAGGGCTTCCTTCAAGTAACATGTTTGTTGATGCTGTAATGTCCTCCATAGAATTTGCACTATTCAAAGTCATCTTTCTGTCAATAATCATCTTTTTTGGAGGTCTGGGAACAGATAAAGGGACACGATAAGAAAGTATTATTATATGGCTACGATAGTACGCGCGCTCTGATTGGCTGATTTCCGGTCTGCTATTTTCCCATCTCAGACTGGTAAGTTAAGTTCACCTGTCTTTCGTTGACGCAGCTAAAAAAAAGCCATATAATAAACGATTTATTAACCTACCTTGCTCGGTCTGTATGGGAAAATATCAGACCTCGGTCTTTTATGTACTGACCTTTCCTAACAGCTCGGTCCATACTGTCAAGACCTCAGTCTGATATTTTCCCGTACAGACTTCGTGCTCGGTTAATAACCTCTTAAAACCATGTAAGCATGCATTACCTTCTAGTCTTACCTTGACTTTTCAAATTCACGGGGAGTTCTGGTTACATTCAAACGACGAAATCTGTGATGTCCAACAAACATTTTCCAGACATACTTTGCAGTAGCACTATCCTCCTGCCAAGAAATGAGAGAGGGAAAAAATAAAAACAAAAGTTAAGAAAATATGTGTAATATAGGCAAATAATCATGTGACTGGAATGCAAAAATATTTATTTCTTTAATTCAAAATAAATTTCTAAGGCCTTGAGTAAAACCTTGAGTTTTCCTTACAACATGTGTTTAATCTCAAGATACTATAAGCATTTTATATTTTATCATCCAGTAGAGCCTTCCCGCAGGGACTGTGAGCTAAATTCAATCACTATTGAAGTGATATATCATCATGACTGCAGTTAGCCACAAATGGCCTATAACTGTACATAAACAACTATCGCTTAGCATGAAGGCACACTCAGATATCCTGAGTTTTAAAAATACTTCTAAAGGATTACTTTAGTAGATTCCGAAGACATATTCGGTTTGCATGTTTGTACATTATACATGCAGGATTTCTAAAAACATAATTAACATAATAATTCTTAAACCTGACAAAGGAAATGGCGTTGTGATTCTAGATCGTAAGGTATATCATGATTCTTGTTTTAATATCCTTAACGATAAT
>WUAP02144656.1:0-11698 GCA_015163945.2 Stichodactyla helianthus | reverse complement strand
AGTTCAATTAATTTATGCAAAGTATTTATTTTATAAGTTCTACATAACTTTTATTTATAGATTGCAATTCAGCTGTTATATTTATTTATTTATATTATTTTTATTCGTAACATAAATTGTAAATAAGCGATATGTATAAGTTATTCTAGTACCATATTGTAAATAATTTTCCAATACTTGTAAATAGGTTTTTATAACACAGAAGCGTAACAATTTGTAGTCTCATAGGTTACGCTGAGCGCCCTATGAATTTTTATTCTCTTGGCATACTGAAGTTCAATAAACCGCGCATAATAATAATCTTTATTAAGGAAGCTTTTTCATTAAAAATGATTTTCAAAAAGAACCTTTCTCATTATCCCTAAACCAATATGGTTCGTTATCTAGTGTTTGATCCCAGGAATTATAGCAAAATTGCTGTAATCTCTTTCTTGATCCCCTTTAGCCAAAATCATTCCAGAAAAGCATAGTTTTTATCCACTAATACTATAATTAACGTCTTTAAATCTATACTGATCTGGCTTTAAGCTGACTAGAACTCAAAGACAGGAGGACTTTCTACCAGGTTTAGATTTTATCTTTCAAGCATGTGCCTTACATATTAGGTGTTTTAATGAGTCATTAGCGTTTGAATGGTGCTACGTGCGACTGTATCGTCTTCTCTCATTCAGTCAAGTCTTACAGCTCTTTGGTCGTGTTTGATTAGTTCCGCCCCTCTTCATTTTTGTACTTTCTGTCGAGCATGCGTGCAGTAGTACAGGTACTAGTTCTGGTACTCCAATAGATATGGCACGATAGAGTTGACTTTCCCGGCGTGTACTGTCCTGTATGTGGAACTACCCGATTATCTTTACATTAATCGAATTGGTACCGACAACTTTTTAATAGGCCCTAGAAAGCAGTCACGTGATGACGTATTCATTTAATGCTATCCCTTCATGCAGAAACAGTGTTCTGTGATTCAGATTTTTCCATTTTATCTATTCTATTGTATCGTACTGTCTTTCTATTTTTGTATTTTTGTATCAACTCTTTCTTCATGAACGAATAACTCCTTTCATAACAAATGAATTATTTCATGGTCCCATGCCCATGGATAAGGCTCTAACGAATGACAAACCAACTTTAGAATATTAGTATTGTGAGATCAAAAGTATTTGAATGCCATTTTAGCTTTAAATGTTTGAAAACCCTAGAAGTATTTTTTGACATCTCATTTTCACTAGCTCTTCTATTAGACGCCCTGTTTGTTTCGCAGTCTTTGAAAAAGCTTTTGGGAACTCACTGCTGTGGTCGTAGGTTCGGGCGGGTCTCGAACCAATGTCAGCGGATTGAATTAGCAGACTTGTAAACCAAAGTGGTCTTTTGTGGCATGTAAACGTTCGTTCAAAGATGTTCGAGTTTTATATGAATAAATTGTGTGTAAATTAATAGACCTTTTCCGAATTCGCTCAGTGGATCGATAACAAAACAATGGTTCCAAGTCGAAACTGAACTTGATTCTGTTTATCAAGACCAACCTCGACTCGAAACCAATGTTTCGTGATCATCCAAGAAACTGACCGGGGAAGGCCTATTGACTGTTTTAGAGGTTTTACTGCATGAAAGTTTCAAATAAATAACTCACCGTTATTTTGTAGCAAAGAGTTAGGAAACACAGGTGGCGTAGCGGATAGACCGCTCGCCTCTCACCAATGCCACCGGGTTCGAGTCCCGTCGGGCTCGGTGTTTTATATGAGTAGAGTTGGTTCTCTCCTGTGCTTCGAGGGTTTTTCTCCGGGTTCTCCGGTTTTCCTCCCTCCGTAAAAATCAACTTTCCAATTCGATCTAGGAGATATTCTCGACAGGGCTAACCTCTAATATCTCCTTTCGCACTATGATGCAATTAATTGTTATTATTAGTTTGGACTTGAAATACTTAGTATTTTTCCATTCATAATTTTCCAATAAAATGAAAATGTCTGCTGAGATTTTACATTATTACTGACATGCAGAAGATTTGCGTAATTTTGGTCAAAAGGGATTTTTGAGGAAAAAGTTAATAGATAAAATAAAATAAATGATTTTGAAAGATATAAGATCGATATAATAGGTGTAGAAAGCGGTTCGAGAAATTCATCTTACCTGTTGTGTTTTAAGGTGCCCAACGAAAAATGATTTCGCTCTCTATAAAACCATCTACTTTTAAGCTTTCAAAAGAGCACTGTAATTTCTTAAGGATCAACTCAGGAGTCATCAAGTCTATCAAACATATAACGGAAAAAGTACGACATTTTGATACAACATCTCTTAGACTATCGGTCTCGTAATAACGGCTCCACTCAAATTACACTTTGGAAATACCAATTGAAGGAAACAATTTAAAGCATTTACATGAGCTATTTTATACTTAATTCTGTACTGTCTCCGTTATCCAATACGACTTCCATTAAACACTCGAACTGTTGCGGTAGAAACTTATTTATTTATTTATTCATTTATTTTTTTATTTTTATTTTTTTTGTCTCTCTATATATCTTCCTTCTTCCTTCCTTCTTTTCTTCCCTCATTCATATCTTCTTTTCTTTTTCCTTTCCTTATTTCCGTTTTGTTGCTGTTATTGTTGCTGTTATTGTTGTTGCTGTTATTTGAGTTATGTAGTTCATTCAAAATAGCAACAGTTTCACACGGCATGCTTTGTTTTTTCAACAACACCGTCTTTTTTCAGCAATTTTCCCGGCAGCAAAGATTGCTTCTAACTAATAAGTCATTTAGTTTAGCTAAAGATTATCAGTTTACCAACAACACTAAGTGTTTTGAAGTCTACCAAATTCAACAGGAGATTAAACTTAAGCTACTTTCAGTCTTTGGAACGTAAAGATGTTTATCTAAGCAATACATTGACACAACAATAAATCAAGTAAACTAAGTGACAATAGACGTCTTGTTTGGGAATAATGTTTTCCCATTTCAGACCACGTGTCATCCTCTTGGGAATAAGATTCTTTGTTTGAGGCTCATATATATTAATGCATAAATGTATTAATATTTTATATTTGATAATAATAATAATAATAATAATAATAATAATAGAATAATAATAGAATAATAAGGCTACGAAGCCTCAAAAATCCTCACAAACCTAAAATCAAAAATGTCATTTCGTTGAGTAAACAGTGAATATTAATACCTGCCAACAATGCTCAAGGATAGGCATAGTGTCCTTTGCATTCTATTGATATCCTAGTCATAGTAGTTAAGGTTGCTTTGAATTTCTTATACATAAATGAGAATTCTTTCATCAAACTATTCATATCAGTTCTAAAACATGCGTTTAGTAAAAGAAGATACTTTAAAGCCTGGTTCTCACTTGCGATGCAAGAAACGCAAGCATAAACGCAAACGCAAACATAACACAAGCGAGAACAGACACGACACAAACATCAAGCTATGCGCAAGCGCAGTCTTCATATTCATCACTATTCTCTCGCGGATTGTTCTTGCGCTCGCTTGCGTTTTCGTGTTCTCACTTGAAAAGTATCGACGCAAACACCAAAGCAAGCGCAATCACAAGCGCAAGAGAACGGAAGGTTTTGTTGTTGTTGTTGTTGTTGTTCTTTTTTGTTTGTTTGGTTGGTTGGTTGGTTTGGTTTGGTTTGGTTTGGTTTGTTTGTTGTTTTTTTTTTTTTTTGCGTCAGCTTGCGCTTGCGCTTGCGTTTGCGTCGTGTCTGTTCTCACTTGTGTTATGTTTGCGTCTGCGTTTATGCTTGCGTTTGCTTGCGTCGCTAGTGAGAACCAGGCTTAAGAAACTCAAACCGTAGAGCAGCTCCAAATGTAGTATTTGAAAACTTATTCCAATTCTTATTCTATTCTTTTATCCATTCTTTTCAGCCTTAAATTGGCGATTTTTATTTTGTTTTTGTTTTTAATTCAGCGGCATTGAAGAAATTCCCTTTTTCTTTTTTTCCGTACGAAAGTTAAAGTGATTTTAGGCTAAACTTTTTTCTCCCACTCTCGGAACATCTGTCTCAAGATAAACCGGAACCCAAAAAATATCGCTTTGATCTGCAAATACACCCAGAAGTTTCTGTTCCGCCTATTTAATTAACAGCAACTGCACTGCTGTCATGATATTTCTAGAAACTAATGGATGTCGGGATAAACGTAGTATAGCTTACGCCATGCACTAATGGATATTGGGATAATTGCAAAAATACTGTGTGAATACTCGATACGACAGGGCTTATTCAGTAGATGAAGAACAAAAAAGGACTAATCGAAGAAATTACCTTCAAGTCTTTGAACATTTTAGCTGAAAAGAATTTTGGATTCAAAATGAATTGTCAATTGTAATAATAACGAAGTTTTAGCATATAATGTTTTAAATTTCAATGTACATAAAATTAAATTTGGTCCTGCATTCGAGAGAAGATGTTTACCCAAAGAAAATTTGAAAGTTTGAAAGAAAAACTTAAAATCTTTATGTACTTACAAGCATTTTTAATAAGTTGTGAGAAAACATGAAAACGAGGCCACTGATCTCTGAAATCCGTACAAAGTTATCTAATTTTGATCCACAATATCTTTTTAAATTTTGATGAAACTTTCCAAGGTTTCTCGTTTTAATAGTTCTTTCAGAAATAATTGAAATAAAAAAGTTACTTATCAAGGACGTTCGCAGGCATTGCTCGCGCGCATTATTTCTGCGCGCGTCATGTTATATTGCGTGGAAGCTCACTTGCGAGTTTCAAGTTTTCACCGAAATTATTATTTAAAAATGCGGAAAAATCATCTAGAAATGAAAAAATTATTAAAAAAGAAAGTGAAAAATGTTGAGCGTCGAGAAAAGATTTTTAAGCTAAGAAAAGAGAAAAAGAAGAAGAAGAAGAAAACAACAATAACAACAACAACAACAACAACAACGGTTAACGCGTGCTTTGAAGAGTTTCCACCCTGGCATTCTGCGCGCCATATGTCACGCTCCTCTTCGGTAAGTGAATCAATTAAGACTTTGAAATTAGTATCTCTCCAAATCAAAAGGTGACCCCCCCCCTTTTTTTTACATATACTTAAAGAAATACTAGAGATGAGTCTTCTTTCTGTCTTCTCTCGCACCAAAATGCGACTTTATCTGCTTCATTTCTACCCGCGAAAGCGGCAAAAAGCTCCATTTTCGTTCAAAACGTACGTTTCTCTTTGTCCTCAAAAAACTTTTTTGTTTTAATGCCGCTTAGAAAAGAATCATTCTCAAAGCAGCAGTTTATTAGTTACAAAGTCATTCTAATACCTTTTCCCAACGATGTGTAAGTTTTTGACCTAAATTATTTTTTGTTTTCGTCTGTTGATGACTTGCCACGCAGCTCATGATGGGCGCGAAATCACCAACTTCAAAGTCATTATACTCGGAGGATTTAATGGTGACCCCTCAATTTTTTGCAATTGCTTGTGTGTCTAATATTGTTTTATCAACTCTCAAAGTTTCAGAAAATGTTCACAACATTTACTTCATTGGATTTGCCCGCGAACGTCCTTAACCATCATACAGAAATCTGTCATAACAGAGGTCTATAAAATGGCAAAAATAGCCGAAAATCTCGTATTCCGTTCCCCGCTAGTAAGTAAGCTAGTAACTTTTATTTCGTTAAATTAATCCTGCTGTATTTATACGGTAAACGTCTTTAGCAATAGATAGATCGACTTTTATATAGCGTTGTTCAACTGCATGTAAAAATACGAAGATAAACTGAGACGCCAGTCTAAGTAAATACCTAACACTTATTTACTGGGACCGAGGGAAACAGTATGTTTTGTGGTCCCGAGACCGCTGATGTTTCCCGAAGCGGAGCTGTTAACTTATATGTATGTTTTTTTCCGACTGAGAAAGTATATTATTAACTGCTGAGTAATCTGAAAACATTTCTCTTCTAAATAGACAACAGAATTCAAACTTTTCTCACCTTAAAACGGCTATGTTACGTAGATTAAAATGGAAAAGGTGTAAATCTCTAGAATCTAAAACTCAGGAAAAGACAACTTGAAAATGGGTACATCTACATCTACTTTATTACTTCGCAAAGCCTTTCAGCATACAAGCGAAGGATCATGAAAAAAAATATAAATATATAATATATATAACAATTAAAATAAATAAATGAAAAAATAAAATATATAAAAATAATCATTAATTAAAAAATTTAAAATAAGATAAACAATACTTACTAAAGTAAAAACTTATTAAAATAATCAAATTTTGAATATGATTGAAATACCGAAGGACAGCATCTTTAAATCGTAGTAGTATCGAAGAAAATGAATTTTTTTAGACAGCTTGAGAAAAAAGAAACATTGGACTGGCCGGGAATCGAACCCGGGTCATCCACGTGGCAGGCGAGTATTCTACCACTGAACCACCAGTGCTTTACTTATTATGACAATTGGGCAAGTAACAAAACATAAAATTAAAGAAAAATAAAACTGAAATAAAATAAAAAGGTTTTGACGCTTGGGAAGGCGAGCCACCCAAGCCAATAATACTTTATTCCAATATGTATTGACATAAAGAAAAAAAATAGACGTCAAGCAGGAATAAAAATATTGACAATAAAAAATTCATAGACATCATGGCCGGCCACGAAAACCCTAGAAAAAACACATTGTGGAAGAAATAGGCAACGTGTTGCCCCAACCATGGCATATCAAACTATTTTCCATACAAATGTGAGATTTGCTCAAAATGCTGAGGGAAAGGATGATAAGAGGATGAAATATTTTGGAGTTTTGTTAATTTTTAGACCATAAACCTTAATGTGCTGTAATTATAAACAAGTGATGTGTTGTTAATTTCAATCAAATCACAGATAGTTGATGGTTGATGAGGACACAGAAAACTTTGAACAGAGTGAAAATGACATGGACTTCATTTCTTAACCAATTTCATAAAAACATTTGCCTAAATACTCTGAAAAGATTGGATTTTATCAAGCCGAATGGAAAATGTTGATTCTGAGCACATGAAGGAAAATCCGCCGTGAATTTCCATCGTCTTAACATGCTTTAGTCTATAAGAAAACATGAAAGTAGTTATTACGAACTTCAGTCTTGTTTATTTGGAAATCTAATTTAATTTAATTTATTAACTTAGCCAAACAACATGAACAAGAAAATAAATGACAAACAATGACAAGAATGGCAGGGACACCGCAACAGCATAGTCAATTACAGCAAACAGTCGAAATATAAAATTCTTTCGCCTTGAACGGAAATCGTGAAAAATGTGCGACTTTTTAATTACTTTCTTTACCCATATTTAACAGGGCTTTAATGTAGTCATTGCTAAAAAAATTTTCGGTAAATGTTTTGAAGATTTATTGCCGTAAAACAGTATTGCAATCGTTAGAATTCTCTTCTCGGGTTTTGTGAAGGAGAAATCCTCAAATGAGATCCAAGCGACAGGTTTTACAAGCACTCAGAGACGTTTTTCTTCTCCCATTAAAACAAGTCATTTTTAATTAACAAAATTGTTATTTTAGCTGTTTTTCTGGAGTTTTTCTTAACTTCTTACCAAAACTTCTTAATGAGAAAACGCCATAAGTTTTGCCGCAGGGGCAGGAGTAGGGTAAGGCGAAAGTTGAACTGCATCCGGTTTCTAAAAATAGCCCAACCGGGAATTCACATGGTGCGCGCGATATTAAGGAGTTTCCCTCTCTTATTTATGCTCTTTTGGAGTAGTATAGAGATTTATGCTCCCATATCACCACCTCTAAATATAACAAAGAAATGTATGGGAAAAACGGAAATATTCATTTTCCAATCAACTAGGTACCTTTTTACAGCTATTTACTGACTAAACCGCTTTTTAGTTAAATTAGGGTTAACATATTGTGTATAAAATATTTCCTAGTATATATGGAGAGCCAAAGCATCTTTAAAGTGTCAATAGAAGGTAATGGTGCTATTGATGTACGTGAATTTTGGAGTAAATCTGAAGTTAAAATGATTAATATATTAAGAGAAGGACTTAGTGAATTAGGTGCTATGAAGGTAAGTATTATGGTTCAAGTTCAGTTAACAAGAAAAGACGAGGAAACAACAGCGATGTTAAGATCAAAGTCTATAGTTATTTTGCAGTACGCCAACCTTAAATCCACTTTAACAGAAGCTTTAGAAGCCATTACTGAGTCCTTATCTAACTACACAAGAGAAGGATCAGGATGGACTGTGAAAGAAGTACCTATAAAAGGTAGTAGTTATGTTCCTTTACCTGCGTGGATAGAAAGGAAGAAATCGATATGAGTTAATGTAAAGAATAAAGATAACCAATGTTTTAGGTGGGCATTAATATCAGCTTTGTTTCCAGCAACTAAAAACCACGATAGAACATGTATGTATGAAATGGATGAACTTGAATGGGACGGTGTAGAGTTTCCAATGCAGCTTGTTGATATTACCTATATTTGAAGAAATAAATAGTTTATCAATTAACATTTATACTGCTAGAGACGAAACTATTGTACCACTGATGATTTCAAAGAATAAAAGTAAAAGATATCATCTCTTCTACTATGGAGGTCACTATTCCTGGGTGAAGCATCCAAGCAGACTATTCCACAGACAAACAAAGAACAGAAATAAGAAGCACTTCTGTGAATGCTGCTTACTATGCTTCTCCAGTGCTAAAGTGCTGAAAGAACATGGTGAAATATGTAGAGGAGTTGAAGAAGTTGCACAAAGAATCTGTCTTACTCAGATCATAAAAAGCAAATGCCAGTGCCTTATGTAATATAGGCAGACTTCGAGGCAATAATAACCAAGGAAGACAAAAGTAGTGGAAGCACAAAGAAAGTAGGATTGCATGAGATTTGTAGTTTTGGCTATAATGTTGTTAGGTTTGATGGAAAAACAGGTGATCCTGTCATTTACCGAGGTCCTAACGCTGCTACTAAGTTTTTAGAGGCTTTAAAAGAAGAAGAGAAAATAATAAGAGAAGAACTAAGAAGCATAAAAAAGATGACATTTACTAAAGAAGACGAGAAGGCTTTTGCTAAGACAAAGAAATGCCACATTTGTCGTCAGACACTACTACAATTTGGAAGACAATCTAAGAAGGCAATCTAGGAGAGGCTCATTTTAAGTGTGGTAAGTACGCGAAGAAAGGAGAGAAACCCGACACTAAGCCTTCTACACACTGCTTTCATTGTAATAAGCCATTTGTCGATGATTTCTACGTAGACAAAGTTAGAGATCACTGTCACATTACAGGTAAATACAGAGGGGCAGCTCATTGGAAATGTAACATAAACTTCAAAGTAGATCCAGAAATGGAAATGCCAGTCTTCTTCCACAACCTCAGGGGTTACGACAGTCACCTACTATTGATGGATCCAACGTAAAGTGCATCCCTAATAACAAAGAAAAGTACATGTCTGTAAACGTGGCTAAGTTAAAGTTTCTAGACTCACAGCAGTTTATGAATGACAGTTTAGCCAACTTAGTTAAGTAAAACACTGAATTCCCAATATCAAATGACATAGCAGAAAGAAAAGGAGTCTATCCTTATGAATAAATGGATTCTTGGGACAAGTTTGAAGAACCACTACCACCAAAGGATAAATTCTACAATGTTCTACGTGAAGAAGGCATTCCTGATGACTATCAACATGCATTAGAAGTGTGGGATAAACACGGATGTCAGAATATGGGTGACTACCACGATATTTACCTCAAGTCAGATATTTTACTACTAGCTGAGTCTTTCAGAACTTTAGAAAGATGTCTATGGACTATTATGGTCTAGATCCAGCAAACTTTTATACATCACCAGGGCTGTCGTGGAGTGCACTGCTAAAGAAGACAAATGCACAGTTAGCTTTACTAACAGACTACGGCATGTACAGGTTTATTGAAGATGGGATACATGGTGGTGTCTGCGGTCCAAGTAAGCGACATGCAAAATCAAATAACCCTACTGTAGAGTACGACCCAAACAAGCCAAAGTCTTACATCTTCTACTTAGATGCTAATAACTTATATGGTTGGGCTATGTCCCAATATTTACCAGTGAGAGATTTTGAATGGGATGAGATAAAGACACAAGACTTTTATCTACAAGTAGAAAAAGATGCAGAAAAGGGTTACATACTGGAAGTTGATCTTGAGTATCCACCAAGCATACATGACCAACATAACGACTTTCCTCTAGCTCCAGAAGCTATTGAGATACCATTTGAACAGCTTAGTCCACTACAAAAGGAAATGTGTCCAAAATACAAGTCATACAGGAAACTGACAATGAACCTGATGGATAAGAAGAAGTACGTTGTTCACTATAGAAATCTACAGTTCTACGTAAAACATGGCATGTGTATCAAGAAGATTCACAGGGTATTAAAGTTTATAGACTTTAACACTCAAAACCGTACACAGGCTAAGAATGACTTTGAGAAGAACCTTTACAAGTTAATGAACAACAGTGTATTTGGAAAGACTATGGAGAACATACGTAAACGTGTGAGTATTAAAAATAGCTAGTACTAAAGAAGAATCAGAATTTTATGTTTCACAACCAGGCTTTGTAAGGTATGTAGAAATGCTTAACTTCTATGTAATCCACATGAAGAGAGCTAACCTATTTCTAAACAAGCCAGTTTACACCGGCTTTAGCGTGCTAGACCTATCAAAGTTGTTAATGTATGAATTCTACTATGACAAGCTAAAACCAAAGTACGGTGATAATTGTAGACTCCTTTACACTGACACAGATTCCTTGATACTTGAAATATTCATGAAGGACGTTTACAAAGACTGTGAGCCTGACATAGATGAATATGACACAAGTGACTATCCCAAAGGCCACTTTCTCTACAGTCCTTGAAAATGAAGGATGAGATGAAAGGAAAACCAATAATAGAATATGATTTATATTTGAAAGTCTTAGAGACAAAAAAAGATGAAAAGCATAAGATGAATAGCAGACGCAGCTATGGACATCAGCTCCATAATATTACTCAGGAGAAAGTATCTCTGTCAGCATTCGACGGTAAGAGGTGGATGTGCGACGACGGCATCCAAACAATGGCATTTGGGCATTACAAGTTACTCTGATTTGGGGACTACGAGCAGCTCTTCTTTGACGAACCCACGCTTGGAACCATCGTGAAGATAATATAAAATGGGTTGGCCCTTCTTAGCTATTGCGCTTTGAATCTGATACGTTTCCAAAGACCAGTTAGGATCCGTAGCTCTTTTGGATCCTCCTTCTAATTCCCCCGGCTGATAAAGATATCGAACCGTGACATTACCTAATTTTTTTTCCTTGGGAAAGACTGGTCTGGAGCTCCTGACAAAGAACTTGTGTTTGACGTGTTTCTTTTTTATGGCGTCCTTAGGTTTCATTCCTATTGTCCTTGTTTCCTCATTATTTAAGGCCACAATGACCTCTGGAAGTCTCTGTACCCCCTCCCTGTTGCTTTTGGATGGATCTGCTAATTCTTTCCAATACTGATACCCAAACAAGCGCTCCGCTAGGGTGCGATTAAATCTTTCAACAATGCTTTGACCTCTGTGGTACTCTGCTTCAGCCCTCTTGATTTTCCTGCTGTGGTCTTTCAGCGTTTTAGTGACAGCGCCCATGAACTCTGTCCCCACATCCACTTGCAGCAGCTTAGGCCATTTCAAAGCACGCTTATAAATCTTACTTAGCGCTTCGGCGACTTCTCCTGAA
>WUAP02144645.1:0-11700 GCA_015163945.2 Stichodactyla helianthus | reverse complement strand
TAAATAAAAGTTCTCGACTGCCGGCCATTTAGTAATTTGAAGACCCTGGCCGGCTGCCGGTCATATAGACACAGCGTTATTATTATTCCTAAGTATGGAAATCTTTCCGTTTGTAATTATTTCCTTCTATGGGTGCTAATTAACGTATTCAAAATCTAATAACAACACAAAAAAAATTGTGAAAGAAAATGTCATGGCAAATAACAACTCCAGTTACTTACATCAAACTCAACCCATACACACAGCTTTCGCATCTATAGCCTGTGATTAATCTTAATGAATGTCTGACACACGTTTTTCCATTAACCTCTGCCTTTTGGTTTTCTCCCAACACATCACCTACATGCACCCCCCATACACAGCATTAGTTTCTTGAGACCACCTTTAATATATAGCCTGGCTATCACTTTACAATGGATGTATCAGTTGGGATGGTAATGCGGTGCTATGTTTTCTGTTGTTTTGATATAGGCTGTTAGGGACAATTCATTTTGTATGGACATGGTGGGGCTAGTGGGTTTCTAAAATGTCTATGAATATGTACATGACCCCCTCTCTCTGTTTAGCTATTTTTTACCTGACCCCCCCACCTACTCTGCCTATATATTTTTGCATGAGTTTCCAAAAAAGTTTTGGCTGCCCCCTCCCCTTGGACCCAGTTTTTTTTGGGGTGCCTCCCCAAAATCCCACAAGCCTCCATGCCTAAAAACATGAATAGAGTCAGAAGATGAGCCAGGCTCAGGGAGTAGAGGAATAGGTGAGGTGTGTCTGTGTGTGTGTGTATGAAAAAGTCTAACATGAAAATCCCACTGTGCTAACAATGAAATGGACAATATATATATGCTTCTCCAAGCTGGTGAAAGTATTTTTTATTTGTATTTCATTTTTAAAGATCCAAGAACATCAGGATGGCTGTTGGTGAAAAACATCCAATACCCTCTTGCATTCATTTCTACTTACCTAACAATAGTAGTCATCGGGCCTAAATTAATGGAAAGTCAAAAACCATTCCAACTGAAGTGGCCCATGGCATTTTATAATGCAGCCATGACTGTTCTTAATTTGTACATTTTCATTGAGGTAAAGCAATGTTATACATATGTATATTAACAACACAAATATATTTCCTCTTAGGCTGCATGCTTATCTCATCCTCCTTCCCAGGTTTTTCAAAATGGATGAAAAACCACACTCTGATTGGCTGAAATCCACATGAACAATTTTCCCATGGTCTGCACATTCATGTTTTAGTTTTCCAAGCTATATTACAGATCAATAAGACAAAACAAGGCCACTCTACCATGGCATTATAAACAACTTGAGAAAAAATAATATAAAGAGCTTATCTTAACAAGCTATAGTCACATTTGCAGCACATGCCACTCTTATGCTTGTTAATGGTCTTTATATTTTCTCTCATGTGTCTAAGATCCATGGGTGCATGACTTTATTTTGTATAATTGATAAACACACACAAATTAATCTATGCATAGCAAAATAAATGAATGCCTATATCTTGCTGACCTCTTGCATATATTATCAGTGTACAACTATTTAAATGCTTTATTATAGACATTTTTGTCGACCATGAATGCAGGATACAGTTACTCATGCCAGGAAGTCAAGTACACAGATGATCCCAAGGAATTAAGGGTATATATATAGAGAGAGAGCCATGCATAAGGCCTGCAGTATGTTACTGGGAGTCTTGTATAAATTATTATTATATAATGTCTTGCCAGATTTAACCTTTATGGACCATTTATTATCTATTACCTAGAGGGTGATGGACAAAAAAATTCATATTTTTCAATTAAGGTAATCATTGATCCTTGTCAGAGGATTTAATTAATCACTCAATCCCACCTTCACTGGGTTCCCCATATTTTTTTAACATGCTGCCATGTGTAGCACAGGGATCCCATGTACATGCATTATTGACTACAATATACCCAATGTTTTCTATTCATCCCATAACCAAGCTCTGATGAATAATGTTTAAAGACAGAACACTTATTGTTTGCCATGTTTTCTGCATGAATAACATCATATCTATATGGTCTGTATATACTTTAGTTGAGATCTATTATTTTAATTTAACTATGTACTGTTTTCATATAGGTTGCTGCAGTATTGTGGTGGTTTTATTTTTCTAAGATAGTTGAGCTTCTGGATACTGTGAGTAATATATATCTTCTGGTTCATCTTGAAGTTAGAATTGTTATTATATTGCTCTTTTTCTTTTGTAGATGTTTTTCATTTTGAGAAAAAAGAACAACCAGATTTCATTTCTTCATGTTTACCATCATTCATCGATGGTGATGTTGTGGTGGATAGGCATTAAGTGGGTTGCCGGTGGACAGTGTATGTAATCACTCTTTATATTACCTAGCTGAAATAAGCTTTCTCTGATTGGTTAATTTATGTATGCACAAGCCAAGGGTGTCAGTCAATTTAAATGCTGGACTAGGAACTGACGGATGATCAAGAAGCATGTACAATTGATATGCTGAGACTTCTTTTATATGTACCTCCTCTTATACTAAGCATAAAGGCCATGTCATAAGTTATGGACCAAGTCTTTTTCCAAAAAATAAGGTTGGTGGTCCGTATGATAAGTTATGGACTGTGCAAATTGGCCAATGGGAGTGTGTGAAATCACCTTGCCATACAATGATCAAAATTATGGGAATGATGGACCACTGGGAAAGAAGCTATCACAGTGATACTATGATTTCTATTATCATATCATAAAGTAGTGTCATGCACTCTTATTGGCCAATTCGCAGTCCATAGTTTAAGGTATTTTTGTGTTCATCTTGCCACATAAAAAACATCTTGTTAACCTCTCTCACTTGGTTGCTGCATAAGTTATGGAACCTCTTTTTTTCCCCACTATCCATAAGACAGTGAAAAAACCCCTCTATCATTAACTTATGATATGGCAATTGTGCTCACTGTATAAGCAAAAAGAAATTTTGCAAAAAGCTGCACCATCTTGATAATATTTATACATTATATTCAACCAACAGCTTTTTTCAGTGCAATGATTAACTCCTTTATCCATATCATAATGTACACCTATTATGGGCTGTCAGTATTTCCAGCACTTCGTGGATTTTTATGGTGGAAGAAGTTTCTCACTCAATTTCAACTGGTAAGAAAAGTTTCTTATACAGTTACATGAATGCCGGTCAACTTGCTCCAAAGTCAAATCGATACCAGTCAAATTGATACGCAAAAAGTCAAATCGATACGAATGCCAAGGCAATTCGATACGTGTTCATATTACTGTATATAACTAATATAAACCATGAATATGATGTAAATAGACTTAAAGATCAAATATGAGTTGACCGGATACCAGCTGCACACATGTTCCATTATGTTTCTGCATGTATCAGTACATTCATCCAGAATAAACCTAATTTCTCTACAATCATTGACAATCATTAAGTAGAATCATCAAAGCTGATTAAAACTTTCATTAATTATAAGATTAAGTACATTGATGTTTGATTTATAATAATCCATGGTAAATTGTACATCGATATTACTAATATCTATTTGTTTTCACTTTCAGCTTCAATTCTGCACTGTAATGTTTCATGGTATTGTAAGTCTTAAAAGTAAATGCAAGTTCCCTCTTTGGATGCAATATTCACTTCTTGCCTATATGGCTTCCTTTCTTGTACTGTTTTCAAATTTTTACTTGCAATCTTACATCATGAAAAATAAGTTTACTAACACCCATGATGGCCTTAAACAAATCAATACTAAAGAAAAGAAAGAAAATTAAAGCAACTACTCACTAAAATACAGCTACATACCATAAGTAAAATGTTGTTATACATTATGTAGATTGATTCCAGTCTTTATTGACTTAATTACGTATAGTATTGTACATCTCATGGAATAAATTTAAATTATCAAAGGTGTTTTCTAGAAAACTTTCTTGATTTGTATTAGACGTTTTCTTTATCAATACTGTTATCAAAAATACATTATTTACCTTGATTCATATACAGGAAATCACTTGTGAGATCACTGCATCATTGGGCATATGGTATTATGTTAATGCTATCTATGGTTGCAACTGTTATTAAATGTATGCATGCCTTTTTCTTTATACTGTACCTATATACAGCTTATTAACTCCTGCAACAAGGTTGCAGTAGTTACAGTTATGCTGGCTGTGCAGCAGGTAACAGGTAAAACAGTTGCTCCAGTTGTATGCTTTATTTGGCTTGAGCAACTGTGGTTACTTGCTTACAGTAATAGCTACAAGGTATAATTAGAAATTCTAAGATTTGGCATTATAACAGTTACTGATCAACTTTTGCTGCATGACCACACACCATCTGGTTTGCACTGTCAGTTTCATGCATATAACAAAAGAGATTAACCATCATGTTTTTTCTTCCCACAGATGGCAAATTCATCATGTTTTCATCATGTTTCCCACATATTCCTTAGGTTACATAAACATTTTCCTTCATAAGACAAATGTTCTTGAGTTTATCTTGTACTTGCAAATTCTTTCCATTCTTTCTAGTCAATCCTGAAGTATTTCATGTTCAACATAATGAGATGCTTAAAAGCAGCTCTCTAATGACTGGTTCACTGTCACAAATCAGTATCAATTATAACTTCTTTTTTAAAACCTTTGGTCCATAATAGTTATGACAGTGTTTAGGTTAAATTAGACAAACTTAACCTAAATACAATATTTGACATGCCAGTTAGGAAGCACACAAAAAGTTATTATGCAAATAATCTTGTGGTTCTGTGACGTAACACGACATTGCTGCTTGGGATATGTGAATTATGCAAATCGGTCCACCATAACAGTAAAATGAAAATTAATAGTAATGATAATAATAATAATAGTAATAAACCAATTGAAAACAATAATCAAAATTAAAACAGCTTTGTAACAGAACAAAAATACGATGCAACTTCACAACAAAAATTGAAATATCACCTAGCAAAATCTACTAAATTGACACCAGATTTTCTTTTTTTTTGTTTGTTTGTTCATTTGTTTGTTTGCCTGTATTATCTTATTAATGTTGATAATACTTAGTACTACAAAAATATTGTCTTTTGCCTTTTCTTTCAGCAGTGACACAAACTGATACAATTTTGAAGCATTTCAGATAGAAAACATTGAATAAAAATAGCTCAATTTTAAAGGTTTCTTATTCTTTAAGTTAGAAACTGCGTGTATGATCAAGAAACGCATTCAAACTCAAGAACAAGAATGAAATCTCGTAAATATTTACAAAAATAGTGTTTAAAAAAGATAGAGACTTCACAGAAGTTATTTGCAATCATGACAGTGAAATGTTTGAATGTCTAAGTCTTCTTCATGAAACTGAAATTACAGTCCTTCATGGTATCTGGAGCGAATTTGTAGATTAACCTTTGTCCTGGAACCCTCTCTAAGATGTGCCTCTCATAATAGTACCTCAATGCCCGGCTCATTTTCTCGTAGTTCATGTTGCGGCGGTTCTTTCTTTGACCCCAAAGCTTTGCAACAGCACTCGAATTAACCAATCGGAATACGCCTTCCTCACGTGATATCCACGTAATATAACGCGGGCAAGTTTCTTCATTCTCCAAAAGTTCCTTTAGGAATTCCCACAGATGCAGCGAACGAGTTTCTGAAATGTTACAGACAAATCTAAATAAATACATATTGGGCGACGAACTAGAACATGATATTGTTATGGCGACGCCCTCGTGTTATATAGCGCACAGCGGCCGGCACTGCTTTCATCAACGGCGAGAAATGACACATGCGTGGCTAATTCGCCCGTGCATGTGTTGCCCCCTAAAGCAACAGTTTCGCAGTACAATCTTGACCTGAATCACACACTAAACAGAAAAGGAACGCGAGGGTGGGTGTGCAGGATCACTAAATTTATTATGACAGCACTTACGTTTTCTTCTTCCAGCTTTCTTTACAGCATTTGGTGATTTGGGCAATGTTGTGCACTCTAAATAAACAAATATAGTTAGTATTTATCGTTTTCTACGTATTGGTTCTCGCTAAATGAATCTCTCTCACCTTCGCCCGGTTCCTCGGTGCCCGAGTCGGTAGAACTAGAGCTTGTTCGTCTTGTTCGTTCCGGCGCTGGAGATGCTTGTGGGTAAGGTGATGTTGGTGACAGCGGAGAGAGCGCACTATCTTCGTCACTGGATTTAGGGGATAAAGTTGGTGTAAGTTCATTGCTAGGAATGGTTTTGTCAACAGCTGGTTTGAATTGTTCTTTTTTATCTTCCAAGTAACCATTTCTGGTGGCCTGAAGTCCATCCTTGTTCGTCTTACTAAACTTAATAACGGGTGTCGACGTATCTTGGTTCTTCGCATCGCGCGTGATTTTGTGATGTGCTGACTTGATATGCGGCATTTCGTAGTCGCTAAGTCGTGATGGAATGACAGGATCTCTTCTGGATAAACGAGCCACCTCTTTTGATGGATTCACACCATTCTGCATACCAGGCTTTTGCGGTCCTACATAATTCAACACTGATTTTCCTTGAGAGAAGGCGGTGTAGTTACTTGTATCGTACACGGACGAGTTGTTCGCAAATGCGCGTTTCTTGGAGGCTGTTTCAGCGGTGCTGGACTCAAAACTGAAGTGGTTCTTTTCAGGGGAATGCTCTCGTTTTCTAAACGCGACTTCGCTATCTCTTTCTGTAGACTTTAATGACATGTCTGTGGGTTCCACATCCTTTCTGACATCATTGTTGGCGAACGTCTTACTTGGACTAATAGTTTGTTTATAATGGACAAACTTCATGGGAGAACCGGGACTCGTGGGAGACGGTATTAGAGGTGGTACAGGTGGAAGTCCATCGCGAAGTGGGTATATAACGGGGCGGGGTGACATGTGGTAGTTGCTTGGTGACCAGATACGTGAACCAATGAACGAAGGAGACACTGGCGCACAGGAAGTTGTGAAACCATTGGGAGGAGGCGTTACAGCATCGGAGAAAGGAGCTTGAAAAGAATCATTCAAAAATCATTAGGGCTACGAACAAACTTAAGAATTAATTTCACGAGTCTCTGGCGATCTGAAAACTTTAAAAACATAAGTGAAATGAAGCATGTTATTTCGAATGAAACCTAACTTACCAGGAAAGTCTCTGCTGTTGGTCGCAGCCTGCTGTGGACAGGTACAGTCAGTTGGCTTGTGTTTGGGGTCATCTTTGGATACAGATAAAAAAACGACAAGAGTAAGATGACCATGTAACATGAATTAACTAGAGGTTCTTTTGAAACGTAAACCTGATCTGTATTGGATGACATTAAGGTCTTCCAAAGGTGAATTTTCTCTAAAAGAAAACTAAACAACTAGCGGACAAAAGACAGATGCTAGTTAGAAGATGACGTTATTCTACCAGCATATAGTAACACCACATCTGCCAGGAAGTGAGTTTTTTTTTTTTTTTTTTTTTGCTTAAAAGCACTTACCGAATACTGAATCCGATGAACTGGGGGCGGAAGTGGAGTCCACTCTCTTTACAGACTCTTTAAATGCACCTGATTCTATTAAAAAACAATAGAGAAAATATTACTAAAATGAAAACACCGAAAGGGCTTATTATGCAAAGGATAAAGGTTCAGTCATTTCCATACTAACCATAACTGAAGACTATATAAGACTAGACGGCACTTAGTAAACAATGAGAAACAGACTATGAAATTTTATCAAATCACTATGAATATCCTTTAATATGGATGCGCCGGCTGACCTCAACGTATTCCTTATAAGTTATAAAGTACTTGGATGAAAAATGATGGCAGTACTCGGGCATCACTACCCTATTAGTGATGATCAAGCTAAGCACCTTCAGACATCAATAACAAGCAAGCTTGGTTACTTCAGAATTTTTGTTTTTTGTTGGAGTAAATAAGTAAATATTTAAAACTGATCAAACCCATGATAAGAAATCGACAAAGAACATTATCAAGCAAAGCAAAACAAAAACGCTGAATAAGGGTTAGATGGATGTACAGGTCGTAAATCAACAGCCAGCTGATAGCATTGTAGATAGTCACTCAATTTGACATAACAGTATTAGCAAGAATGTCGGCTGGTTGATTTCGATTTCTATTTCAATGTCAAGAACGACACGTTGGTATTATAAGAGGTTAATGTTGGGCAATCGAAAGACTACCAAGAACACACACAGCACAAGGAAGTTCTTCATCAATAGACCAGCATATAACGTTTTTAATCCAGCGAACTTTAGTTACCTATGTACCTCGGTTATTTTCGGCAAATTTTTTACGGTGTTGTTTGCATCTTTAGGTACTTGAGTTCAAATGTGTACATCATTACTATTCTAACAGGAAATATAACTCGTATTCATTCCTCGGGTTAGATGCTAGCATATTTTTGTTTTTCCCCCACACATTCATACGTAAGATGCCAATAACTTGTGGTTCATTGAAAATAAATTGGTATTAGTAAAGTTATATGTAAATTTCGATCAGGTGACCGAGTCATATGTATGGGAAGCAGCACGCGAAGACTAGCTAGCTGGTCTTTGCACCGAGGATTTGCAATAGACCTTGTAGATTTCTCTCAACGTTCATTCATTACAAAACTTCAAATGTAAACTAAATAGGACACGGTTAAACAGCAAAAAAAGCTTATCACTTCAAACAAATATTAATATGGCTTGCATCAAATATGTCACGGTTATGACAGTAAACAAGAATTCACAAGTTTACAAAACCACAAACGTGAAATTCGCGACGCCACACGTAAACACAGGCAAAACTACACGAAAATCATCTGGGAATAATCATTTATATGTAATTACTAAGCCAACAAGAAATAAAAAAGGGGTTTTGGTGACTGATGGAGCATTTTCAAGCAAGACTTCTAAAAATAGCTTGGCTGCTTAGATCTTATGAACCGCTTTCTTGCTTCCTGAAGCAATACAGAGATTTCTGAGAGCGAGATATAAACTTTTATACGATCTTCACTGCTCGAAATGCCTCTCTTTTAGAATATCGTGATATTGACTACTTGATATGAGTATAAAAGACTCATTCTCGAAGACATTCCTACAACAATACAGTAACCTTACACGGAAGCTAGAATCATCTATCGTATAAACCTTCATGTCTTAAAGGCTGGCCTTCGTTGTTACTGCAAACAACCGAATCTAATGGACTCAATTTCAGGCAGAAGGAATTCGATTCAATACGTACTTGCATAATCTTTACAGAGCAACAAAAGACAGCCGTTTTAGTCCAGTATGAACCAAGTTCCTTCACTGCCGTTCTCTACCAACGTCCACAGCAGTTGATGAGAATACAGTGGCGTTCTAGATAACGTTAATTTGGACTTCAAGTCTGATCAGTATATGTGAGTAGCCTTGTAAACTATACTACATATTATTTACCTCGGCGCTGCTTTTTCTTTTTCTCCTTACTAAATATACGTAACGAGCAGTAGTACGGCATTGCTTTTGGGCTACCAAACCAAACCTCTTTAGTCGAACACTCCGTGCAGAGAGCTAGGTAAACTGCCTCTGCATATCATAATAATCCCCGAACCAAAAACTGCTTACTTCCAGGGGAGGGGTAAAGTCAAATCATTATGACTTCTGTGATTACAAACTGTGTACGCAAATATCTAAACATGAATACAACTTAACCACTCAAAGCTTATGTTTTAGCCGTTTCACTTTAGATTCTACCTGATCGTGAATTATAGTAAAGTAGAAAGCCTAATGAATGGGAATATACTTGTCCCCTCCCTAGAAAGATAGTTTTGCTATTCAAATGAGATTCGGTTGCAGTCTGTCTGAATATTTTGTTATTCTCGATATTTCCATTTCGACTCGGATGAACGAACATCTCGGGTAAAGCTTCCTTCTTCCTTTTTCTGTGTTTATTGTTAGAAATATCATTAATGTTTCTACAATAGACGTTCCTTAACAGACTTATAGAAGGGGTATCTGAACCGAAAGGTTCTTATCGTGACGAGTATTGCAGTATACCCGGAAGTTAAACTGCACGTACGTGCGCATATCAAGCGGAAACAAGGGAATTTTGTTTTAATGCCGCTACGTCAGCAATCGATATTCTGTAACCTAGAACTTCTATTATCGACAATTTTCATTACAGAATGATTTATATATGAATAAAAGATGTAGAATTAAGTAATTTGGACCAGAAGATAGAAAAAATAGTCGCAAATCCAAGGCAGGAGTATTGTAGGAAAGTTGAGAACATGATATGGTAATACACACCCACGCTATATAGACGTATTGGTAACGTAAGAGCGAATGAAGGCCAAGATCGCTTCAAGATTAGATGATAAGTCACCCGGATGTGGACGCAGGTGCTTAAGTTAATGTACTTCCTTGAAATAACCTACGATCATCTGTGATAGCAGGATACCAGAAACGGGAAAATCCGATGATCGACCAAGCAAAAAGGAAACAGAAGTTTGGAATATTCAGGTTACCTTGGTAACCGCAATGAAAAGGGAACATTTAAGATATTGACTTCTTCTACTTCCTTCAATGAATTAGGAACGAAAAACCCGAAAGTTAGTTTTGCCTAAAGTAAACTGTCAAGGCAAATCAAGAACATTTGCTGAGTTGTATTTGATTTCCATAAACAATATTCAAACATGTTTAAGATATCTAGTAAACTACTGAATATTCAATCGGGTGATAGCGTGTCGATTGGCACGTTTACTGACAACGAATTTACTCTTAAAGTATTTAAAAATATATGCAATATCTTATAACTATTTATGATTAGTAGAAAACCACTAGCATACTGTCACGAATCCTGCAATCTGATTGGCTCACGTACTCACTAACCATCACTCATTATTATATCCACATCCACTGGACATGAGCAATTGGTTCCTCTACTACTACTAGGATATCAGCTCATATCCCGTGAGTAGAGAAGCAAACAAAATGGCGGAGCGTTTCGCCGACGTTATTTCACTTTTCAAACTTGAAAATAATTAAAATTCTATATTTCTCACAATCCAGTGGATGTGGATATAATAAAACAATTATTATTTCGTGGAATAATTGTTAAATTGTTAGTGAGCGAAAAAGCCGGCGTTTCATGTTAAAAACATTTAAAATCAATAAATATTGGTATGAATTCGAAGGTAGTATGCTATATAGTGGGTTTCTACTAAAACATTTAGACTGCTCGCTCTTGTTTTCGATTAGTCAAATAGTCAACTCTGTGCTACGCGCCTCATTGACTATCTATTGACTCACAGATAGCCCGAACTCGTAGTCTAATTGTTAAATATTGAATATGCTATGCTATACACTAATAAATAATGATAAAACGACTTAAGATTTAAAACCTATGCGTCACGCGTCCCTAGTTATAATATCAATGTGACTCAGTAGAGAGAGCCGTTCCGATTTACAGGCTTTGGCACTACCAACTGAACTGCATATAGTCCGCGCAAAAGTCAAGACTTTTTAACTGACAATGAAGATTTTTTGACTGCAATTCCTTGTTCCTTCTTTCCAAAAATGCTGATAATGGGTATAACATGTTAGAATATTCTTACATTTCAAGTACTTTGGGACCATACATCCAGACATTGATTGCTGAAGCGTCGTATGGCAGGGCGAAACCATTTACGGGTCAGCTGGAGATTTCGGCTCCAACACCGCTATCCA
>WUAP02144623.1:0-11702 GCA_015163945.2 Stichodactyla helianthus | reverse complement strand
CAATGGATAATTAGGCGGTCTTCTTTGATGTAATTAGGTTCGACTCATGGAAAGTTCGACGTCTGAAACGGGCCTAACCCAATCATTAAGAAATATTGACGTATATAATAACTGAAGAGTTACAAACAAATGTGTGGTTAATATGCTTGGGTAATGTGTTACAACTATAACAACGCCTTTCTGCTCAGCATGAATTTTACTTCTGTCTCGGTAGAACGTTACACAGACGGGCAAAGGAAGTAATGAAATTGAACATTCTGTTAATAATGTGACAATACTAATTAATTACTAATGAAAATGACTGCTAATGACCCTATAACGGATTTGTAGCATTTACCTTACATGTTTATAGTATTACTAACATCCAACAATAGGATCAGGGGCTAACCGGTCCGGATAGAGTACGAGATTGGAGTTTTCATTACTTTTCGACGACAGGAAATCTGAACAGTTTTTCACATTATTTTCTATTTTTACCTTGAATTGAAGGAAAAAGAGGAATTGATACATCGAGTTAGCTGACGATTTTCATTCCAAAATCTTCTTAAAACTTGATCTTAAAACCAGAACATCTGAAAAGCTGTCTCTAGTTTGCACCGGACCAGAACTTTCCACAAAAGAAACCACTAGGAACACAAGGCATGCGCAGTGCGGTGTCACGTCCAACTACTCTAGAAAGACCTTCTGTTGTCTTGAGTCAAATAAAGTTATGGTGAATCAGACTGCGATAATCTTATTAATTCTAATGCTATGTACAGAGTGTTTACGAGTGTTCTATACTCAAACTTTAAGGTCAATGAACTGAATTTTGCGATGAGAACTCGGTGAGATTTCTGTGAGCTGTTGGCCTTAACATCTCATTGAAAGATGAGGAACGAATGCTACTTTAGTTTACAACTAGCTTAGTTAGGATCTGTTTTCTCTGCAAGTGTTAATCTGATTTTACTTAAAAGGAAGCGTTGAGACAATGTAGTACAAGCGATGTAGGATTAATTATAAACTAATGCTTGATAAAAGTAAAGCGAGGCGCCTACATTATACTGGCCTCTTGTTCAACTGCGCTCAAGATGCGTTTAATCTTTTTGTAGTTCTTAGTCAACATTGAGCGCGATACCTATTCAAAGGTAAAGTACAATGGCCTGATCGCGCATCATTACCCGGCGGATTACCCAGCATGCCGTGCCAGCACGTACGCGCTTTTAAAACTAAATTCCAAAGCTGATGCCAAGTTATGGTATTACTTATCGAATAAACAATAAACTACACTTTATTCCATGTTCGATTCCGGTTCCAATTTTCGTTGGCTTGAAATATGAGATAATTTCCTGAGTTTCCAAGAACTTGTAGGCCAGATTTGAAATGCGTTGTAATTCTTCCTTTGAGGCGGCGCACGAACATTAATCCTGATCTATTTAGCAGCAAACGGCACACGCCTTGCAGGAAGTCGTAGGATTTCCGGCGTTACTTGTGAGCTGATTTACAAGGGAATTCATTAGTTTCCTTTACGATGTAAAAAATTGCCGACAGTTATTATGATTAATTTCTTCTTTGCAGGGGGTTTGCCGACGGATGCCCGGATAGTATGGCAGCCAAATGGCTTCCGTATTCAGCAAGTACTCTAATTGGATGATATTTGAGTACTTGTTTCATTTGATTGGCTCAGAACACGTGGAAGCCATTTGCTTTAGCGGCGAGAAACGTAGGAATGTACGGTAACTAAAAACTTCAGTTTATAAGATTTTTTAAACTAGTAATGTGAATACATTTTGTTAACAAAGCGCATATATTCTAGATCTTCATCGTCGTGTGATTATTTTCAATAATTGTGCTCCACATTCCAAATAAAATCCAATGAAACTTTACATCACGAGTTCTCACGCTATTAGTCTCTGAACCGCTTGGTATCAGTCAGTAAAACAAACAAAGAGAAAGGTACATAGAAGAGCAGACAGATGTGGATGGTATTATTAATGTTTTATTTTTCAAAATACATTAGGTATTGAGTAAGATAACACGAAATACTTCCAGTTTGTGAGTGAGTTACTTTGAGATGTAGTGGATCGTCACTGTATTTGAACTAGTTCTTCACATCTCCATTTAGGTTCAAGGATAATCATGTCCTCTTGTTCTTCTCCTTCAAATTGGTCTGTTGGTTCTATCACCACCTCCATCAGTTCATACTTCCCTCTCTGCTCACAGCCAAAATCAAACGTGTATTTTCCTCTTCCCTTGGGGAGGTCTTGTTGCATGACACCAGAGTAACGATGATCTGCATGGATCAACTCTCCTGCTCCTTCCATTCTACCATTTACCCATGTTCCTTTGTACTTGGACCCAGTCTCTGCATATGTATACACGCCCTGCCCATGACGCTGGTTTTGGGACCATTCTCCTTCATAAGTATCACCGTTTCCATAGTAATAGGTACCTTGTCCATGCCTTTCATCATTGATCCAGAACCCTACGTATTTGGTTCCATCGGGATAAAAAAATGTTCCTTCGCCGTGTTTCTTGCCATTGGCGTAGTTTCCGACGTATTTGCCTCCCTTTTTGAACCTGAGATATAAATCAAACATGTGATAAGTCCGTTATGATAACACCGAAATTATAAGGTATCAAGGATTAAGTGCAAACTTCCTTGTGATTGTTTGCACCCTCTCATGATATCAGACACCGGAGACTGGGAAAATGGCCAGCGAAACTTTAGAGCGTACCACTCAAATACTGAAAAGTGGTGTAAGAAGAACCCTATAAGTGGTGTTGACGAGGGCGTTAAAGAAACCTGTCAAGCAACATTTATCAGATACATGTTTACCGCAGTCCCTGGTCAGTTGAGGTCACGACTCAACAAGATGAGCCGGTCCCTTGAAAACTATTTACGGAAACTCAACTTCCAGTCATGCGCAATTGAGGAGAACTTTTCTTCATCCCTTCTGGTGAAGTTACAGGGTTGATCTTCATTACTCAGCTCCATTAAAGATAGCTCCTTCATCAGTTTATTGAAGCGTGAAGATCCTTCCAAGAACTGAGCAAATGCTGTTGCGCGCGCACCTGTCTATACCACTAGTACAACACTGATTCAGTAAGATAAATTAACATTTGAAGCTCCAGGACTTGCCTATTTTTAGTGACTTAGCCTAATGAAAAAGACCGTGATAGCTAGTTTGGGTGGCGAATGCTGATGCTTTATCCAATGTAACATCATTTCTTGCAGCTGTTCGTTAAGAATAACTTTGCCGGACAAGAATTCTGACCGCTAGTACTAAACAAAAGCGGATTAATTGCTCAAACGATTTCTAAAACCAGTTCGGTAAAGATTCACTTACTTGTAAGTTCCTTGTCCGTGCCGTTTCCCGTGTACATATTGTCCTTCATAGATATCTCCATTTGGTAAAGTAGCTTTTCCTTTACCGTGTCTCTCTTCGTCCTCATTTCTCTCTCCTTCGTATTCACCTAAATACAGTCCTTCGTCTTCTACCGATTCTTCCTCTGAATCAGACACGGCCGGTTGTTCTTGGGAGAATTTCACTACCATAAGAAAAACAAGAATGAGATTCGATTCAAGTTGTTAACTTCACACAGTAGTCAACGCTTAGTGACAATGAAAAAAAGCTATTGAGTTTATAAACTGAGCAGTTGTTATGTGTCGTTTCTAAGGAATGAAAATACATTGAAAATGAATTCATAAGCGTCTAAAATGTGTAAATAAGAAAAATGATGATGATTGGTGGAAAGAAGACTATGAGCAAATAATACATAACATCTACAATGGATGCTAAAGAACTTTGTTGACTTTGGGATTTCATTTTTGCTTTAAAAAACGGCTCGAATTTGCATAAGTTAGACGGGTTTACTGTAAAGGCCATCTTAACTATCTTGATGAAAAAAGTCCGAGGATAATCCCGGATAAGCCGGTACATTGATTACTAGTGTGTGAAACACCCCTGGTCTGTTATTGCGGTTTTGATGTGGCTTGTTGGAAAGACCAACGCATAGATACTGACTTCGACCACAATGCTAAGAAAAGACGTTGGTAACCAATAGGATCTTAAAATAGTCTCACAGGTTTTTATTAATTACTTCCAGTATGACCTTGTAGCACAGATGTTTTGTTTTTATGGAATTCCTGTGGTATAGAATTCAGCGAGGGACTGTGAATTGCTTAGCAACCGTACTTGTTATCATCCAAGATGGCGGACGAAGTGCAAGAAAATCTTGGTGTCTTGTAGTTTATTTCTTAATTTATTTGACAACAACGCTCGTTCATGTAAGGTATGCATACATATATAAAACAATGAAGGTGAATCTTAAGTTAGGTAGTTCTATTTTTGTGATGTGGCATTTATTTCTTTGGTTTAGAGCTGAACTGTTTTGTTTTTACTTTTTAAAGTTAAAACTTTCTACTGTACATACAATTACACATTTAGTTCTTTTATTCCTGGTTTGACGTTTCTTCCATTGAATCACAAGCAAACGAGTAAATCAGCGTTCAGATGGATCCCACTAGAAATAAATGCATCTTAACCGTACATTATACAGGCACTTAGCACGACCAAAAAAGGCTTTTAAATCTTTTATTCTACTGTAACCACAAACAGTTTAATCATGCAGTCCAGAGCACGTTTGCTTCTCGAAAAAGAACAATTTAAATTAAAGAAAGAACCAGTATGGGTAAGTAACTAACATTTAATCATGTTTTTTGTACTTTTATGAGATATCTGATATTTATTGTAGAACTGAATATGCATATTCATTTGATAGTGAACATAGTGTTCATCTGTCTGTCCAGGGTGTAACAGCAGAGCCTTTGAATAAAGATGACTGGTTCACATGGGAGGCTACTATCAATGGTTTAAAAGATAGCTTATGGGAAGGTATTGTGCTGGTATACAAACTATCTACTTGTACAGTGTACTCTTTTTTCAGTCATTTCTCAAAGGGTCAGATCATAATTTTGTTTCATTTTTCAGGTGGAATTTTCAAGCTTTATTTACAGTTTGATGAAAACTATAATTGTCTTCCACCTAAGGTTTATTTCCATACAGTACCCTTTCACCCTAACGGTAAGTAAGTTTGACATTTGTCATGTGACTTGGTATAGACTCGTTAGTTTATTAGTACAAGTACATCAGAAGGTTACAAGTTTCACATCAGCTGTTGCTACCAATAGGTAAATCTGCATTGACATTGGCCAAAACTATAGTAGCTGAGTCATGGACATGATTAAAAAGCATTGATCAACTATGATTTTCTGATTTTGATTGTAATACCACAGTTGTTTGAATGGTGTTCTGGGGGTAAATATTGGTGATTAGTTGGCTGTTTAGTGGTAACTTATCAGCCAGTTAGTCAGAAGATTGTCAGTGGGGGTATCACGTGACTGTTTTGTTTGAAAGACCATCTCCTGAATTCTCTGATTATTTTTTGCACTGTTCTACACCCACACCACACGCTGTGCATTCCATTGTCACCACAGAACACCAATTATTTTTCAGTTGATCCAGTAACAGGAACACCATGTGTAGATTTCCTGGATAATCAAGAGGACTGGAAAGATTATTACTCAATTAAATACATGTTACTCGGCATACAATTGATGTTGTCTAACCCTGTCCTGAAAAATCCTGTCAATGTTCAAGCAGCAAAGATGTGTCAGACTTCTCCTGGGGCTTACAGGCAGATGATACTAGATAATGTATTGGCTAGTAAAAGAGTTCATGGTAGGTTCAGCCTGTTTTAAACGTACATTTGATGCAAATGCATTTACACAACCTAGACCAGAGGAAATATTATACAGAATCAATCTTTCAACTGTACATATACATGTACAATAGATGTTGTTTCATTTATGTATTCTTGAAACATTTATCCTTGTTTCAGCTGGTTTAAAGCCACATTTAGAGGATGAAAATGTGAAATCTGAAAAATCAGTGACAGTTTTGCAACAAACTAGTAACATTGAGCAAGATAATATTAAGCAACTGGTCAAAATTGCTAAAGTATCATTTGAAGATTACCATTCTCTGTGGAGTGGTATAGCAACTACAAGACCTGCCGCAAGCTCTCAAAATCCCTTGAATGATATCTTGAGATGTGACTCAAAACTACAAGCAGCTCACTTTGGAATGGATCAGCAAGAATTACAGGAAGAAATCAAGAAGCAAATAGCAGAACACAATTCACTGATGTATGGAAAATTTGATAAGAACAGTGATAAAGCAATGGATTTAGAGGAGCTGAAAGCTACTAGAATAAACATGCTGAAGCAAATTTATCTTCCAAAGAACCAAGGTACAGTATGTTGTAATTTATGTTTTCGTGTTAAAATATTGTCAATAAAGCCCAACATCAAATTATTTTCATAACACCTTCATACATTGTAGAGTATTGGTTGCTCTTGTTTTTCTCCCTCCATAAAGCCTAACATACTAAATACCTAAAATTTTTTTCTGAGTTAGCCATGCCAGGCTGACTTTGATCTGGTCACGTTGTTTCAGGGTTGGATAAAATTGATGTTTTGATTTATACCTCTCCCCGCTCAGCATTCTTGACAATTTTTAATCTGAGATATTTTGTCTTTATATCAGGTCAAGATAAATCTTCTCAGTCTATGTTTCCTTCTTCATCATCAATATCAGCACCAGTATCAAAAGAAATTGAACCCTCAGACCTTGAAGTAGATGAGTTACTAAACTGGTCTAGTAACCTTGGTAATGATGATGTAGCATTCACATAGCAAAGATAATATCCCAGTAATCAAACATATCAATGTAATGATAGAGGGTTCTGTGGCTTAGGTTAAACCTTGGCAACAACTACAATAGAACTCCAGGGTAAAAGTATCTGGTATGCTCGTCATATCTCTTAGGGGTAAAAATCAGTGATTTGGTATCTGTTAGGCCCGGTTCAGACATCGAACTTTCCATGAGCCAAACTCATTGAAAACAATGGATAATTAGGCGGTCTTCTTTGATGTAATTAGGTTCAGCTCATGGAAAGTTCGACATCTGAACCAGGCCTTAGGGTGTTAAAACTGAACTTTAGAATTTCAGAGTTCCCTGGTATCTTTTAGGGTATCGAAAATGGGAAAGTTCATCGCTTTTCACAGAGGGGTTTATGTTTATAGTTATGCAGAGCTTAAGCACTTTAATATCAGAAATACTTAATATTTCAACAGTCTTTTAGTACAATTTTATTTATTTATTAGTGGTATCTCATGTAGGGGTTAAAAATCGCCCAGCCACAGCCTTTTTAAAAAACTTCCAGTATCTTTTAGGGGTATTTTTGAAAATTTCCGACGAGCATACCTGATACTTTTACCCTGGAGTTCCCCTCCCCCCCTCCCGGGGATAGAACATATAAGACACAATATCTGTTGCCTGTCTGTACAAGGCTGATCGATGAATGGCAGTTCATAAGTCTTTAGTTTACTGGCAGAGCATACATTTACAGTTTGGCTAGAATATCTGATTCTTAAATATTTGGATACATTTATTGCTATAAAGCCACTGTTCAGTCAGTTTCAATAACATCATTAATGTAAATAAAAAAAAATTTTACTGAGCTTGGTGCTTCATATCTTTTTTCTAAAAAATGCATTTGCAATTATAAACTCTTCCCATTGACTTGATTGTAAAATCTTACAAAATCCAGAGTTGCTTTATTTTACTTAAGATTCCCATGGTAATACTGTAAGTGAAATGCTTTGTTATTTGTGTACTGTAGCTGTGTCACATCAGAATTAAGTTTTGGGGTAAGGGTAAGGTTTTTTATTATTGTTCAGTTTGTGGTTAGTATTTATACTGGATCATTAGTGTAGAATGATGAGTGGTCAGTGTTCCAGTGGACGTCGTCATACGTCCTTTCTAGTAGAGTTCTCAACATATTGCCATGTTCTCTGTCTCTGACTTCAGCTACAACTTTGCACTAGGAAATCAACACAGTAAATTTAGAGGTATTAGTAACTGCAAACACCTGGATTATAATATATTATAAATACAAATACTTGATTATTTTAGGAAATAAACATGCAGATATCATGCATATGTTTTCTCTCTTCATTGCTTATTTCTTGAAAGACATTAAGGTTGCTGTTATCTTTTTTTCCAGGGGGGTGGGATAGCAGGGTAGGGGTAGGCTGGAGGAGTAATTGCTACAGCTTGAAGCAGCTGTATAAAAGGTCTTACCTGGACTTTAAAGGCACTACTCTTTAACCAAGCCCTTTCATGAAACATATCTTTGATACTAAATAGATGAATAAATGAAAATGATAGATAGAAATGAAATTAGACAACTTATATTAGTACGATAATCAATTATTTTTAATTTTTAACTTGACCTTTTACTATTGCATAATGCATGTATCAATGTTAAGCCCAAGAACAGGGGAGGTCAGGCATATGTGGGGCATTTGTAATTTGCTTCAACAATTTCTGTTAAAATTCCCCACCCTGGGGAAAGAAAAATGAGTTAAATTTGGTCAAAAATTTCCCCACCCCTGGCAGCCACCCATTGCAAAATTAGAAGGAAAGTTATGTTAAAATACTGTACCATGGGGCAAACCAGGAGATAAAATTCCCCAGGGTGGGGACACCAAGTACCACATATGCCCGACCTCCTCCCCACTTGGGCTTTGCATTGATACATGCATAACAATGCAGAAAGGCATGCCTTTCACCAACATTGCCTAAAACTGATAGTTTACCTTGCTCCTGATGTTGATAATAGATTTACAAGTCTGTGAATTCCACCAGGCCTGTCACTGACAGTTACAATAAACCTGACAAGCCTTCCATCTGTAGCCAGTCCTCTTTCGATACATCTACCAACCACAGCAGGGTCAATGTTACCTCCGCAAAGTGGTATCACCACCCTGGATTACGGAAAGAGTATAGTGATGTTACAACTAGTGTCACGCTTAATGTCACGCAATGACCTTGCCATGACAGTCACGTAAAAAACCTCAGTATGTACGATAAGAAAAAGATCTAAAAGATGGAAGAATCTGCCTGACATTGTCAGGAAGCTATGAAATCGTCTCTTCACAACGAAATATAAAATCCTAATATTATAAGAAATTGAAACGTACAAAAACAAATCAAAAGGAAGAGGAAGTCGGTATTTGGCAGTGAATATAGAATGCCTTTTAAAATATCCAAATTTCAAAGCTTTTAGTCCCTAGATTCTGGCATGGATTATGCCTCGATTTTAACGATAGCCGGAGAGACTTTAAAGCGGCATAATGAGGTAGCAAACTAATTCTAAAGAATGAATACCTTTGTAAGCCCATGCTAAATCATCCGGCCTTTGTAGCTCAGTGGTTAGAGCACTGGTCTAGTAAACCAGGGGTCGAGAGTTCGAGTCTCTCCAAAGGCTAGATTTTTATTCCCTTTATAAAAATGTTAATGTTCATTTTTTTTACCGTTATTTCTACAAATGTGTTTGATTTCAAGTATTTTACTTTCAAAATATTTTTTTAAAGACTATAATATACCTTTTACCCTTCAACTCGGGTAGTTGACCAGAAAGAACAGCAGCGAGGCCAGATGCTCCCGCTCCTTCTACAACAGCTTTTTCCATTTCCATCAGGTAAAGAATTGCAAGACCTATGTGATCCTCACTAAATATAAACAAACAAACAAAAAGAATATTTGAAAAATAATTGTCCTTATAAACTGGACCACCACAGGTAACCCAAACATAATATTGCCGGGAAATGACGTCATACTTTTTCTTCATTTTTCGTCTTCGTGCGTATGTGTTGTGTGCATTTTATCTACACAAGGAAAGATTATGAAATACAATTTTATTTTTATTTTTAGCGTGAATGCGACTACTGCAATCGTTGCTTGGCAACCTGATAAATATATTACCTCACAATGACGACTTTATCTACGAGGTCTTTAGAGTTGGCAAAGGCATTACGTCCGACTTGAGGCACACACAATCCTGGAAACACACAAAAAATATTAACCAAAAACTGCGATGTTTTTGTCAGGATCCGTCTTAAAGAGGAAATGAAATATGAGATCTGGTGAGAGGAAAATGAAAGATAATGAAAGAGAATGGAAGGGAATAGTAGAGATGAGTACTTACCATCAGCTAGTGTCTCTGAATGATGCGCATCTACTCTCACGGGTTTCCCGGCGTCCATTGCTGCCTTGAAGCTGGGACAACGTTCAGACTCTACAGCCTGGTGGCAGTTACCATCAAAATAGGACAATAAAATGACTTTTGTCGGGAATATTGTTTATTTGCGCCCGCGCACGTAGTGTCATTTGCAAATAAACAATTTTCCCAACAAACGTCATTTTATTATTATTATTATTATTATCAATAAACAAGGCCAAACTATAAGTAGATAAAATCCACTGGATGATGAACCAAAAACCAATCAGCAGTAGAGCCGATAATGCCATTATCAGCCCGCTAGAGTCATTTGCGGCCCGCTGAGCGCGTATTTACAAAGAGGGCAGTTTTCTGTTTGGCCGCGTATCTTGGTACTGTAATCATACAATTTAAAATTCAGTTGCCCTTGTTTTTGTTTTGGTTGATTTCGGACTTTGAAAACCAATAATTTCGTATGATTATGAAAACTTTTTGTCCTTCATGAACATTAATTGACTACTTTGTTCGAAAAAATCACAGCGCGCGAGATAATCATGCTATATGAATCAAATGGTCGGTTGGTCGACACGGCTATGGTACGACACATTCTCGACGTGAAACCAGCCGATGTGCGCGCTGTCATTTACTTCTCAGGATTTGTTATTCCAATTTTAGCTTAGAAATGTACAAGTTGGTGGTTTTTCTTTACTTACAATGATTTTGACATGAGGATAGACAGTCTTGACAGCAGTAGCTATACCCGCTAACATACCCCCTCCCCCCACGGGTACGATAATAGCGTCCAGTGGATAAACTTGATCAATGATCTCAAGACCAATGGTTCCCTGTCCGCTAATGATGTGTGGATGATCATATCTAAAGAGAGAGTGACATCACATTAGTGCGTTCTTCTATACTGACCAAGTGATCGATCCTTGGGCATGACGACATAGTTCAGCCTAATATCAGTGCTGGTAACATCACCACTAAAGGAAGAAAAGTCGTGTGACTGTTTATGTAGACTTGTAATATGATATTGTTAAAGGCCCACTTGCATCGAAGGTGCATTTAGCGCTTCGATGAAATTCTCACATACAGAAAATCGAGCGAATTGTGCAAATTTCTAGTTCCACAAAATCCATATCCATCCTCTGATAATATAAATCGCAAAAAAAAACTCGAGCTATCTTTACTAACCAATCAGATAGCGCGCTCTAACAATGGTACTATTTCAAAACAAAAATAAACGACCGCAAAGGACCGTGGATGCAAGTGGGCCTTAATGTAAATAGCCCAGAAATGTAACTTTAAAACATTCTGTGTCGAACAAGTTGTCAAGAGAAGATTAATAAGTTTATGAAAAGCGACACAGGAGGCTTAATTCAACTCTATGAAGTGGGTCATATTGCTATAATTTGAGTGAGACATGATTTCCTAATGGCTGAATATGAAGATTTATTAAGCTGCAACTCTTTACTTTCCGAAATGTTTATCCTAGAATTTTCTTTCATTATCATGACTTGATTAATTTGGGACCATACATCCAGACATCGATTGCTGAAGCGTCGTATGGCAGGGCGAAACCATTTACGGGT